>SKCR01002981.1:0-17210 GCA_019454045.1 Zanthoxylum bungeanum | reverse complement strand
TTTATTTACTACTTTGATATATAAATGGTAAAAGTCCCTATGATTAGTTCCGGATTGTGATGATATGAGACAGTATCGATCCATAAAGGTTAATCATTAAATATCCCTAGTCGTAGTATATATCGAGATTGCACATCGATAATGCGGAATAGACTAGTACTGCACTCGTGCATGTTGTGAGGGCACAACGGCATAGTTCTCATATATTTAAGTATAGGATACTTATGCAAGTGCGGTAGGAGGTTGTGTTTTACCGATGGTACGGAAAACAGCTTCGCTCTGGATAGACCCCCGCGGAGTCCCATTGGTAGTATGTCTGCGCGTGTCTATGGGAGTCCGCTTCAGGGTAGGTGCATATGATCTTAACCTGAGACTTGCATCGCTAGTACTTACGACAATCGGTAAACTTTAGTTTTGGTGGTCCAGGGCTTTAACGGGTTCTGTGTACACCTCTTCTGGGTTTATCGAGAATCGTAGTGTATTGGATGTGATGTCAAGATGGAAGTATCACTTCAGACATATGGAGATGATGATCGCGATGGATACAGAACTAGTACTCTATAATGGTTGCAACCATCGGGATAATATGACTAGGTCAGGATTATCCGATTCAAAGAGACTGGTTGCTTGATGTCCGATATGTGTATCGTACGGGGCAGACACATCTCCAGCCCCAGGCCTTACATGTGATCATCCGATACTGGTTCTATATACACTATACTACGGTATGCTACGCCTGTTATAGATCTAATATTCCAGTAAGAATATTTCTAGAGAATTGGGTAGGCATGGCGTTTTGCTAGAGGCTAACCTTGTCTTGTAAATCGGTAAAAACGTAGTACTTGGTACGTACGTGTTAGGATAGTTCGACAACCGGATTTACTGCCAACATATCTAGAGGTCTCTTGGGTCGCTTCCCGAAGATTCACCAATGACGTATGATTCAAACTCGATTAATCTTGGATTAATTACGGAGAGACTTTATCTTGGATAAAGTACTAAATAAAGAGAGAGAACGATTAATTTGGAATTAATCGTGAAATTATTATATTCGATATAATAATCGAAATTCGATTTCGACGCGAAATTAAAATTAGATTTTAATTCGGGCAAACGAGTTAATTTAGAATTAGTTCGTTAGCGACGTAAATAATAATTTCGCTAGGCGCAATTATTTATTTAAATTCGATTTAATTAACGTCGCGACGTAAGTTCGGTATTTCGGAAATATCGGACCCGAACGCGTGAGTGCACGTGGGCCCACTTTCATTTGGAAACGTGTGGGGCCCACATGACACATGTCATTATTTGCATTATTTAATTATTGATGTATTGCATGGAGATAGTGTACAATGCACTCAAGGGTTTTGCATGGAAATTGAGTGTTTGACACTCTAAGCCTTTGCATGGTTTGTGTCATAAGTTTATTATTATTTAATAAATATTATGGCATAAATATAAATTGATTTTTGTAACAAAAAATCACATCTCTTCTCCCTCTCAAATTACCGAAACAGTGAGCAAGTTTTGGCTCTCCATTTCTTCATTTGTTTTGTGGCAAGACTAGAAGAAAGTGTACAAGTTTGGAACTTTAATTCACAACTTTGGCTAGCACCATCAAGGGATCATACAAAGGTGTTATGGGAAACTCATCTTAGAGCTTGGAAGGATCAAACATTGCTTGGAGCTTCTCTTTTCACCTTGGCCGAAACCCTCACTGCACAAAGGAGGAAGTTTTGTTTCATCAACAACGCATCCGCATTCCGATCTTTGTGAGTATGATTCCGCCATACTTCAATATTGTTCATTCTTTTATATATATTTTTCTTGTGCTTTTGATCTTGGGACATGGATTAATTTTTCCAACATTTTCAATGGAGGAATCCATTTGACAAATATTCACTTAAACTTGCTAAAACCCTCAATAATAATTTAAGTCTAAAATTTGCCTCCCATTGTAAAGTATAGACCCAAAGGGCTTAAACCATATTAGCATGACTAGGCTTTACCAGACTGACCAATACCAATTAGTCCCTAAATCGTACTATTGACAATGGTTTGACTTTTCTGAGTCATAAGACGCAACGACCCTTAGGCGTGGTCTTATAACTTAGTGGCAAAGATTGGGTGTCTACAAGGACTAGCATAAGCTATGGCATGTTTGATTGCCCAACCTAATGATTAAGGAATTGTGATTTATATCATAAATTGGTTGGGAGCCTACCTAATTATCGAATTTTATAACGACCGGCCCTAGTCGGAGTTCTGAAATGATGATAATGGGATCCTTGCCCACAAGAAATCCATCATATTGGGGTTGATGCGATTTGCTTAAAATTTTAAAACAATTGAGTGAGAGCAACTTCATAATATTAAAAGCCTATGTTATTATGAAACATTAATGAAAACATATTCCTAATTTTAATATTTTCTCTTAACAGGTGGGTTAAAATATTTCACAAACATTCAAATGGCAAACAGAGTATCACTTCGTTCTATCCTTGATGAGCATAAGCTCAAATGGTACAACTACAATGACTGGTTTAGAAACCTTAAATTGTCTTACGACAAGAAAATATTTTCTATGTTCTTGAAAGACCATTTCCCCCTGAACCCGCAGAAGATGCTGACCAAGATACATTTGATACTTGGAAGAAACACGTCAATGATGATGAGCAAGCAGTTTGCATAATGCTTGGCTCTATGTCAGACGAATTTCAGAAAGCTCACGAAGATATGGATGCTCAAACCATCATCTTTCACTTGAATTAGTTATATGCAACTTCCGTTCATACCGTGAGATTCCAAGTGTCATGTGTCTTATTCCAAACAAGGTATAATGAAGGATCTGTTAGTGGACATGTGCTTATGATGATTGGCCACATTGAAAAATTGGCCAACCTCGAGTTCATCATGGATCATGAGATAGGTCACGATCTGATTCTTCAGTCCTTACCAAAAGAATTCTCTAACTTTATTAAGCAGTTTCATCTGTCTGATAAAGAAGCAACGAATTTCAAGATTACTTGAGAGAAAATGGCATTGTTTCCCATTGGACTCCTCCGGGAACTCCATAGCATAATGGGGTCTCCGAAAGGAGAAATCAAACATTATTAGATATGGTCCGATCAATGATGCCAGGCACGGATCTACCTCTTTCATTTTGGGGTATTGCTTTAGAAACTGCAACACTACTACTAAACCAAGTTCCTTCTAAGACTGTTAGTCAAACATCATATAAGTTATGGTCTGGGAAACGTCCTAGTCTTAGTTGTCTAAGAATTTAGGGATGTGACGCATATGTCAAGCTCACACAAACTAACAAATTGGATGATAGGGCAGTTAAATGTAAGTTTGTAGGATATGCCTTGAACTCAAGAGCATACGTGTTCTATGTCCCAAATGAACAAAGAACATTTGTCTCACGAAATGCTAAATTTCTAGAGAATGAATTCCATCTCAAGAAATATAATGGGAGTAGACTTGACCTCGATGATGTACGAGAAAAACAAACTAACATAGAACTAAACCTCAGGCCCCTCAAAAGGGCAGCGATGGAACAACCACAAGGTTATGAACTCAGAAGGTCTGGTAGGGAAAGACATGAGCCTGAAAGATATGGTTTCCATATTGATAAGGAACATGATCAAGTCATTGATAATGACGATCCCACCAGTTATGACGAAGCAATGCGTGACATTGATTCAGTCAAGTGGCTTGAGGCCATGAAATCTGAAATAGACTTTATGTATCAGAATCAAGTCTGGGACTTGGTAGATGCACCTGAAGAAATAAAATCCATAGGCTGCAAGTGGATTTACAAGCGTAAAACTGATGCAGAAGGCAACATCCAAACCTATAAGGCTAGGTTGGTAGCGAAAGGTTATAGACAAATCCAAGGAAATGACTATGACGAAACCTTATCACATGTTGCAATGATAAAGTCCATTCGGATTTTACTGGCACTAGCTGCACACTTTGATTATGAGATTTGGCAGATGGATGTCAAAACAGCTTTCCTTAATGGGAACCTCGTAGAGGAAGTCTATATGACACAACCTGAGGGGTTTGCATCTAAAGATGATCATAATAAAGTATGCAAGCTCAAACGATCCATTTATGGACTCAAGCAAGGCTTCAGAAGTTAGAATATACGATTTGATGAGACAATCAAATAATTTGACTTCATCAAAAATGTAGACGAGCCTTGTGTTTACAGGAAAAGTAGTGGGAGTGTTGTTGTATTTCTTGTATTATATGTCGATGACAAATTAATCATCGGGAATGATATTCCTATGATGCAAGCCACCAAGCAATGGTTATCTCAGAATTTCTCCATAAAAGAATTGTGAGAAGCAGCTTACATCCTCGGTATTAAGATCTACTGTAATAGATCTAAGAGGTTGTTAGGACTTTCTCAATCTATGTACATAGATAAAGTTTTGAAAAGATTCCAAAAGAGGTAATTTACCTACTTGTCATGGAATCAAATTATCTAAGGAGCAATGTCCACATACTCCTTCAGATAGAGAGCATATGAGTAGGATCCATTATGCTTCAGCAATAGGATCGATCATGTACGCCATGCTATGTACAAGACCTTATGTCTCTTATGCTCTTAGCATAACGAGCAGGTATCAGGCAAATCCTGGTGAGCAACACTGGGCAGCTGTCAAAAAAATCCTCAAGTATTTGAGAAGAACTAAGGATGTGTAATTGACATACGGAGATTGTTCTGAGATGAAAGTCATTGGTTACTCTGATGCGAGCTTTCAGACCAATAGGGATGACAGCAGATCACAAATAAGATATCTGTTTACTTTGAATGGCTGTGCTGTCAGTTAGAAAAGCTCAAAGTAGTCAACTACAGTGGACTCCACCACTGAAGCTGAGTATATTGCAGCATCTAAGGCTGCTAAAGAAGCAGTCTGGATAAAGAAGTTCATCACGGAGCAGGAAATGCTTCCCACGATAAAGAATGGTGTCACGATGTACTATGATAAGACGGACGCCATTGCTCAATCAAAGGAACCAAGGTCCCACCAGAAATCCAAGCATGTACTCAGGCGATTTCATCTCATCAGGGAGATTGTTGAGAGAAAAAAAGTTATTATAGAGAAAATACCCAAAGAAGATAATCTTGCAGATTCTCTGACTAAAGGGCTGACTCAACAAAAGTATGATACGCAGACCCGAGAGTATGGTGTCCAGATTCATACTAGTTGGCTATAGTGCAAGTGGGAGATTGTTAGGGATATGCCCTATACCCTACTTGTGGATGGGCTATATGTACATGTATTTGTAATATTTTCATTAATTAATAAAATGGCAACCTTTATTATACATGTCTTACATAACTTATATGAATCATCAACACTGTAATAAAGCCCTTGGAGTAATAAGACGATGGCTTCCACGCCTTATGAGAATCATTACTCTTAAATGTTCCTAGTCATAGTTTTGTGAATAATTTGGGTGTTCACAAAGCAGAGAGACTAGAATGATGATATTATCCGCCCTTAAGTGGGGTAGCCGATCTCATAGGCTACTAGCGGAGATCCGTTTGCTTGGTGTATCACATGGATGCATGAGTTACTCGTGTTCATCGAACTGACCGCCGAAATTTTTCATATGGAGTGTTTATCCCATGTGTCTATGAGAACTTTCATGTATCGATTATATGACTGGTCATTTGAATTGAGGTCTTTACAATCTTATGTGTGGATCAAATAACTTTGACATTCTCCTTCCCCGAATCAAAAGATCCGGTCATAATGGTATGATTGGGTCATTTGTTGAAACACATGAAGTTTGTAAAGATACAATAGAGAATCACCACTATCTCATATAATATTTTCTTATAAGAGCAGTATTCCAGTTTGCTGGTTGATATGTGTGATCAGTGCTTGAGACTGTGGCCACAGCGGAAGAATCATGTGAGATTCTTGGTAGACACTTTCCGTACCCTAGGTCAATAGGTGGGGATACAGTGAGGTGAGGGACCGTATCATATGTAAATCGCATACAGAATGGGTATATATATCTTTCCTTCTCATTTGGGGGCAGTGGCATGTTGCTAGATGTCAACCTTGGTCATTGAAATCGAACCACCATCTGATCAGAGGATAATTTATGTTTGATTAAATTATCACGATTCATTTCATGACCAACTTGAGGGGAACCCAAAAGGTCACACACAACAAAGTCGAAATCAATGGTTAACAGTGTACAGTATAAATATAACAGGATATATGATTGCTGTAGGAATTGTTCATAAATGGTTCAATGTGTTTAATTATTGAATAGATCATTTATGAGGTTCCATAGTGGCTTAGTGATTGGTGAATGACGATAGGGGCACTTTGGGAATTGGAATAAAAAAAAATTCTATTCACGTGAATAGTAACATGAATAGTAAATATATTTTTTATTTGTTTTGAATTCCAATTCGGCCCAAACTCTTATTAGGGTTTTATAATCTCATTAAACCACTAAATTAAGATCCAATGGCTAAGATTAAATTAGCTTTTATCCCACATCAGATTCTTAATTAATTTTATTGTCTTTGGAGCACTATATAAACCCAAAGAATTCTTCACAAATTTTTACACCAAAACCTTTCATATTTTGGGTTTATATAAGTGAGCAACTCTAAAATTTAAGAGTAAGCCACTGATTTTAAGGATCCTTAAGTCTAATTGACTAGAGGAACCTCGAGTTAAAAGTTTAGAGCTATTTACCTAGGCTAGCACCAAAGGCAAAATGCTCGTGCACTCAAGGTGTAGTCTTGCCGTTGAGTTTTGGCTTTGGTTTGTGCATCTTTGGAGGCCACACATTTAGGTGGCTCTTTGGAATGCGGAAGAACTTGCGGAGTTCAAGAAAAGCTTGTAGATTGGAGGGAGGATTGGAAGAGTCTACGGGTCAAGTAAGTCTTTTTCTTTCTTTATTTTATTTAGAGTTCTTATGATAGTTAGCATGTTTAGGTTTATGTTCTTTGCATGTTTTATGAGTTTTATGATTAGAATATATAGTAACATGCCTAGGCTTGTAGAATAATCAAAACAAATGGATCTTGGGCAAAGGGAAAGCGACATAATAATTTTGATTTTCCGCTGCGCACTCGCGCCCGCTTCCCAACATATTGTGCTTTCGTTGTGCTAGGAAAGTTGTTCCTACAATTGGCATCGAGAGCAAGGTTGAAAAGTGTTCTGAACTCTTTTTTTTTCATTTAAAATTACTGTTTTTATTTATTTATATGAGTTATAAATAATAATATGCATGTTTAAATGAATAGGCATGAAATAATATTCATAAGTTGAATAGTTTTTATTGATTCATGTGATGAATATTTTTTTTGCATTAGTCGTAAATTTTTCCGGCTCTTATTTTTGTTGGTTTTGGTTTTGGGATGTAAGGCCATAAGGCCATTCTTTACAAATGTTGTAATTTAATTTTCCTATGTAAAGCTGCTTTATTTTTTTATTTGGAGCACCAAAGTCGCAAAAAGGAGCCAACAACACCACATTGGAGAGAGATTTGAAGACCAAGGGATGCCTTGCGAATTTTATATATTAATTAGATTAGTATAGGAAAAATAAGAGTTTGGTCAATGCAAAATTAATTTTTATGTTGTATGTATGTTTAATTTGAACATTTGAATAACATGTCATATAGCTTATGGTGTCTACTCTTGTATTTTCACATGCCATAACATGTTTTGAATGCATAAATATTCTAGACATAAAATATGATTTTATGTGAATTAAAATGGTTAAATTAGAATATGAAATATATTGAAAATGATAAATTGGAGTAATTGGTTTTAATAGTTTAAAATTGGAAATTCTAAAATAATGGGCTTAATAAGTGCATCATAAATTCCATTGGTATATATAATGGAAACCCGGACGTAAAATCCATAGCCGATTTCGAATGGACGGTAATGTGGTCAGCACTCGGGATTCAACTCCACGTACCATTGGATTTTATAACACGCTTAGATTAATTAAATGGTTTAATTAAAATTTTGACCACTTTAGAATTCTAAGTTTTAGACTAATTACTGCTCTAATATCCATTAGTCTCTACTAATTGTTTTAAAATAGAAACCTTAATTTTAAAATAGTGAGTAGGAGAGGGATATACGACAGTATATCCCGTGATCTCCGTTGTTAGTCCGAAAACGTGAGATTCAAAAGGCGCCTCGAGACGGCTTTGTTTTCATCCCCCTTACAGATCGTGTCCATTTTTAGTCAATATCAAGTTTGGATTCCAAGAGGATAGAGACTCTAGATGTATCTAGTGAACTGACCTACCCTGCGGCGATACTTCACTAGTTAAGTCCAAGGGTTCCGAAATGACGGGTCACACTCACAAAAAAATGATTAAATGTTAATCAAAATTCCTTGATCAAATCAAACGATGGTTGGTTAATATAGGAATAAGAGTTATTCCCGTATATATTAATCAATTGAGATTGTCTCGATCTATCATACAAATACTTTACCTATCCTACGGCGACACTTATTTGTGGGATGATAGATTTCTGTGGCATAGTAATTCTCTTAGGTTTCTAATTCATTATTCATGGTTCATGCATCATATTTAATTTTATGCCAAAATGTTTGATAATTTTAATATGCGATAAATGAATGTTAAATGCATGTTTATTTTATCTTTCAGTCATGGTTTCTCAAATTATCTCCATTCTCTCTAACGATAAATTAACGGGAGAAAATTATATTAAGTGGAAAAGTAACATGAACATTATCCTGATATGTGAAGACCTAAAGTTTATCCTGACGGAGGAGTGTCCTCCCGAGCCGGCTAGAAATGTTGACCAAGCTGTGCATGAAGCCCAAAAAAAATAGATCGCAGGTAATGAGAAGTCTCACTGCTACTTGCTAGCAGGGATGTCCGAGGTTCTTGTTACAAAGCATGAACCTATGACTACAACATCTCAGATGATGGAGTCATTGCAGGGCATGTTCAGGCAGCCTTTGGAGCATCAACGTCATATAGTCATGGCATCAGCAATGACTGCTAAGATGAAGGATTGGACATCAGTCCGAGAGCATGTCTTGAGGATAATGACCTACCTCAATACAACTAAAACCCATGGATCTCATATTAAAGAGTGTAGCCAGTTGACCATGAATATGGAAACTCTTGCGAGGAGTTTCCTAAAGTTTATAAGCAACTTTATTATGAAAAAGTTATCTTTTAGTTTGACTCAACTGCAAAATGAGCTCACCCATTACGAGTCCATGCTAGTGGATCCTCGTAAGCCAATAAAAGAGGCAAATATTACTGAATTTTCTAAATAAGCAAAGAAAAAGAAGAAATGAACTAGGAAGGCTAAGGCAAAGCCCATGAAGAAGAACAAGAAAAGCTCAAAAGATGCCAAGCCCAAAGAAAATTATTTCCATTATAACAAGGATGGGCATTGGAAAATGAAGTGCTTTAAATACCTTGCTGAGCTAAAAGAGAAGAAGGTCACCGGTAAATATGATTTACTTGTTATCGAATATTTATTAGCGGATGATGATAAATCCGCTTGGATTGTTGATTCTGGAGCCACCAACCATGTTTATTCATCTTTGCAGCTACTTAACTCATGGAGGGACCTTGCCGAAATTAACTACACCATGAGGGTCAGGACATGGGATTTTGTTTCAGCAAGAGCAGTGGGAGTTTCTAGTTTAAGTTTTTCAAATAATAGTTATTTAAATTTAAACAATGTGTTATTTATTCATGGGTTTCGCAGGAATTTAATTTCTTTTTCAAAACTTTTGGATGATATTTTTTTCCATTTCGTTTTATAGTAATTTAGTTATTATTGGTATAAATGAATTAACCATCTGTACAGAAAACTCAGAAAATAATTTATATGTGTTAAAACCATTAATATATAAGTCACTGCTCAACACTGAAATGTTTAATGTAGAGAAACCTAAAAAAAAAAAGGAAAAAGATTTCTCACGATGACAAAAATCTGTGGCATCTTAAACTTAGTCATATCAGTCTTGACTGGATAGATAGGTTGATAAAGAATAGAGCCTTAAACCAGTTAAAGCTCAGAACTTTACCAGTCTGTGAATCCCGTTTAGAAAGAAAGATGACCAAGAGATATTTTAATGAAAAATGTATAAGAGCCAGTCAACCATTTGAGCTAATACATTCGGAGGATTGTGGAACGATGAATGTAAGAGCCTGAGGTGGTTATGAATACTTCGTCATAATTATTGAAGATTATTCAAGATATGGGTACGTTTACCTAATATAGCACAAGTTAGATACTTTTGAAAAGTTCAAAGAGTATCGTGTTGAGGTTGAGAACCAGTTAGGTAAGACTATCAAAACTCTAAAATCAGATCGTGGAGGAGAATACCTTGGTAGAGATTTCGAGGAATTCTTAGTTGAGCATGGGATAATATCAAAGCTCACAACACCTGGAACACTACAATGAAATTGTGTTGCAGAGATGAGAAATAAGACCCTACAAGATATGATAAGATCTATGTTTAGTTATAGTTCACTACCTAGTTCATTCTAGGGGTATGCATTGCAAACATCAATGTATACCTTTAATATAGTTCCATCTAAGCCTGTTCCCAAGACACCCTTAGAGTTGTGGAGTGGTCGTAAAACTAGTTTACGATATTTCCGCATATTAGGGTGTCCAACATATGTGCTGAAGAATAAGACTACTAAGTTGGAGCCGCCTTCAAAGGTGTGTCTATTTGTAGGCTATCATAAGGAGACTAGGGGTGGATTCTGTTATACCCCTGAAGATAAAAAAATATTTGTATCGACAAACGCTACGTTTCTAAAGGAGGACTATATGAGGGAGTTCAAAGCTCGAATTAAGGTGTTACTCAAGGAGTCCATTGCCAGTTTGACCAGCAGACCATCGTCAATGACAGTTGATAAACACATAGCACCTTCGACATCTGAGTGTCAGATGCAAGTTTGTAAGAATGATCTACCACATAAACGTAGTGGGAGGGTTGTGCAATAACCTGATCACTATCTAAGAGTTGGAGAGGCATAATTTATCACTTCTAGTGATGTTGTAGATGATCCATTGACCTATCATAGTGCAATGGATGATTCCGACAAAGAGGAATGATTTAATGCCATGAACGTCGAGATGGAGTCTATGTACTCCAACTCAGTTTGGGAACTCGTAGACCAACGTGATGGGGTACAACCCATAGGTTGCAAGTAGATCTACAAGATGGGAAGGTACAAACCTTCAAGGCTAGGCTAGTGGCCAATGGTTATACTTAGAAAGATGGATTTGACTATAATGAAACTTTCTCTCTAGTAGTCATGCTCGAATCCATCCACACTCTTCTGTCCATTGTCGCATATTATGACTATGAGATTTGGCAAATGGACGTCAAGACTGCATTCTTGAATGACAATCTTGATGAGTGTGTCTATATGGTACAACCAGAGGGGTTAATAGCCCAAGGTCAAGAGAAAAATGTTTGCAATCTGCTAATGTCCATTTATGGACTCAAGCAATCATCTCGATCTTGGAACATAAGATTTGATACCATGATCAAGTCTTATGATTTTGAGAAGAATGTTTATGAATCTTGTGTATACAAGCGCGTCATTGATGGAAATGTGGTTTTTCTTGTTTTATACATCGATGATATTTTACTCATTGGGAATGATGTAAAAATATTATCAGACATGAAACCCTGGCTAGATAAACAATTCAAAATGAAAGATTTGGGATAGGCTAGTTATGTTCATGAGATCCAGATATTTCGGGATCAAAAGAAATGACTGTTAGCTATGTCTCAGGCATCCTACATCGACAAGATCCTTATCCGATTTGGGATGCAGAATTCCAAGAAAGTCAATTTGCCTTATAGACATAGAATTTATTTGTCAAATGAACAGTCTCCTAAGGCACCTCAAAGAGTAGAGGAAATGAGACGTATCTCATATACCTCAACAGTTGGTAGTCTAATGTATGTTATGTTATGCACGAGACCAGACAATTGTTTTGCAGTGGGAGTAGTAAGCAGGTTTCAGTCTAACCCAGGATTGGATCATTGGGTGGCTGTGAAATATATTCTCAAGTATCTTAAGAGAACCAGAAATTATATTCTTGTCTATTTCGGTGAGGATATGATCCTAAGGGGATTACAGACTCTAATTTTTAGATGGATGTCGATTCTAGGAAATCTACATTTGGATCAGTGTTTACCTTATATGGTAGGGCTATAGTATGGCAGAGTATAAAGCAATATTGTATTTCTAACTTCACCATGGAGGCTGAGTATGTAGCAGCTTGCGAAGCAGCTGAGGAAACAGTCTGGCTCCGTAAGTTCTTTGGAGATCTGGAAGTCGCTCCAGATATGGATAAACCATTCACACTTTATTACGATAATAGTGGTGCAGTGATGAATTCAAAGGAACCAAGAATCCACAAGAGGGGAAAGCATAAAGAGAGAAAATATCATCTCATCATGGAGATGGTGCTGAGAGGAGACGTTTCCGTCATAAAGATTGCATCCGGAGAGAACCTGACTGATCTTTTTTCAAATACCTTGTTCGCTAAAGTAGTTGAAGGTCACCTAGATGGTCTAGGATTACATGACATGTCTCATTTTCTCTAGTGCAAGTGGGAGATTGTTGGGATATATGCCCTAGAGCTTTATGTAATGTAAACATAATTATATTTTTTGAAATAAAATGATGCATTATTCATTTATCAAAGTGTTTATTTTAATGTCGTATATTGTAAATTATCTTGTTTACCCTAGATTACTCATGTGCCTTCAGACTTAGTGTATGAGTGTCATACACAATAGGATTGAAGTCTGAAGTTAGTAATCTAAAATAGTCCATAAAGAGCAAACAAAATGGGTACTTTGTTTGTGATTTATCTATAGGTGTGGTCCATTCTATAATTATATGGTGACCTTGATCCGGGATTGTCCATGTGGAGACATGAGAATGAAGACACCTTGTAAGATGTGATCATATAGGACTGGACCCAGATAGAAATGAGTTTTTTATAATATCCGTTAAATAAAAAAATTCATTTCGATCTAGTAGATGGTCATATATGGATTGATCTTAATCCTGCTTGTACTACGAACTCCTGCATGGGAGGTTATGTCCTTTGATTTACAAAGGTGAGGTTCGTGTAGCAATCCCGACCAATAGCTATGTACTTTTGGGACATGGTTTGGTGTGTAGCTGTGGACGTTTTACATATATATGAAGTTCACTTCTTCT
The DNA here is from genome assembly GCA_019454045.1 of Zanthoxylum bungeanum. NCBI lineage: Eukaryota > Viridiplantae > Streptophyta > Magnoliopsida > Sapindales > Rutaceae > Zanthoxylum > Zanthoxylum bungeanum. The sequence goes on along the minus strand of SKCR01002981.1, from coordinate 3,944 downwards.
TGTGAGAAGTAGAATAATATCTTTCTTAAGGGTTGATTCAGTACTTAAATGGTTAGAGCGCTCAAGTCTTTCTATTACGAATAGAAAGATTAATATTCATAATGGTTATAAATAGATAGCTCATTAGAGAATCAATGGTACTTAAGGTAAAAATAATTAGAGGGGTATAACGGACATTATGACCTAGCTCCGATTACGAGATACTCGTAAAGGGCCAATCCGTATGTAATGACTATATCGATGGACACCGAAGTCATTTGTGTTAATTTATCTAAATGCGGCAACGAGAGTTCAGCTTCAGATTTTTTGTGGAATAACCCGGAGTTAATAATTTGGATATTTAATTAAGAGCTTAATTAATATTCTAGGATTATTGGAGCTCGGAATCGTAGGTCCATTTGTTCCCCATGGTAGCTCGATATACTGTAGCAAATGAAATATAATTGAATAGTCCAATTATATACTCACCTTTGTAAATCTTATTAATATGATTAATAATATTAATTTGTCACACTATATGTTAAATTTAATATATAGTTTTTATAATTATATGATAATTAAACACATGTTATTAAATTATATATGATATAATTTCATAAAGGTCAAATTTGGAATTTTCAAATTTTAGGTTTTGGAAACCCTTGGTTTTATTTTGGAAGTCACACCTTTTTTAAAGGTAATAACATATTCACTTTTGTAACATCTTTTGATTATAGTAATTAAATATTGTTATTAGAAAATTTTAAAAAAATAAGCACTGTGGCCAAAAATATGCTTAGAGGGCAAGGGGAATGGCTTGATTTATTTTGGAAATAAAACAATAGGTATAAAAAGAAATAGTATTTTCTTTTTGGCCTAACTCTCTCATTCTATCCCTAGCCTCCATCTTCTTGTTCTAAGAATACTCTCAAGTGTTGAGAAAACAAAAAGAAAACCTTGTGTGATTTTAATCACTAAAGTGTTTAAGAATTATTTTGTGAGTATATCGCACCCTACTTTCTGTTGGTGACGAGATATAGCTCGGAAAACCTTTTGGTGTTGAAAAATAAATCATAATCCCCTCTATAAATATAATATATGGCAGTAAGTTGTGTAACGGGGCTCATTAATCCATGTTTTTTGGGGAACTTTTAGATGTTTTTAAGGACTTTGTTTGGGCTATTTTTAACTGGGAAAATAGATCTGAAATAAGGGGTTGTTCACGCAAATAAGGGTTGATTTGGACAGTGAGTTGGGGGCATTTCGGGTCCATACAGTCCAAACTTTCACTGTTGTTCAGGAGTTGTTCCGGGGCTTAAAGTTTTTGAAAATAAAAGCAAAATTTCATTGGTGGAGCTCGTCTGATGTCGGGTACCTAACGTGCTTCCGCTGCACTAGGAAAGTGGTTCCTAAAAATGGAGCATGAGCTACTCAAGAAAGTGGAAGAAGCCAAAAGCGAAACTAAAGCTTTCCCTCATGCCCTCCAAACAGCCAGAAATGAGAGGGACATAGCCCTGAACTGAGGCCGCCTCCGTGACTTTTGAACTCAAACTGCAACACGCAAAAACAACCATCGTTGAGGGGAAGCTTGACGAAAAGGAAGCAGAGCTGGAGAATACATAGATGATCTGACTAAAATAAATGATGAGTTGACCAAGACCTAGGCTGAACTAAATGATCAGTAGACCAACTTTGAGAACCATACTGAAGATGCCAAGACTGATATCTGGGTCAGAGGCTTGGAGGAGTCCTTGGAGCTGATCAAAGAGACATACCCCGACGTGAACCTAAGCAAGCTCTAAAAGATGCTCAAGGTTTCCAATTAGGAAATAACCCTCGATGAGGCCTTCTCCAATCTAGCCACCCTAACATTAGTGCCTCCTAGTGAAGATGTCTTGATCCCTCATCCTTGACTGCAACCATTTGCTGATCCCGTTGCTGCTCTTACCGTGGCCAACGATTTCATTTGCCTCTCATCATATTTAACCGACCTCCCCCAGTGGAAAATCCCGAGGGGGCCCATGATGTAAATTAAACATTTAATAGAACAACTATTTTTTTTTTGTAATAATGTATTTCTATTTCCACAACAAATCACAGAATGAGCAAGGACTCGATCTAGGGCAATTTTTTCTTTTCAACGCTCAGTAAAATTTCAGACTTGTAATCAATCATAATTACTACTCGGTAATTCAATCCGGTATAAATCTCTCCAACTGAAGCAAATTTAGGCACCTGAGCACACCAATGGGCTAACCAATTCTAAAAAACTAACCAATATTAAGGCAATCAATTCATCCACCACCACTGCAATACCCTGATGATGCTACGCATCCAACCCAATATCATGATGCATATTTCAACAGTTGGAAAATTTTGAACCTTCTAAATGAATCTTCTACTGAAGAAAACCACTTCAATCCCCGACTATTTATGATGAAATGGTCACAAACTTGACCAATTATAGTAAATTACATGACCGCCTATAAAATACTTTATTGCCCTGAGGCTTTCATCATATTCTCTAAGCTGACTTGATTCAATATTAGTTGGTACTTAGCCAAAAATTTAAGGTTGGGCTCCCCAACATTACTCTTTTACTTGCTATAAAATCATCATAAAGGCCTGACGAGGCCAGTGTTCCCTTAGGGGCCACTGTAGCCACACTCTTAGTGACTTGCTTAAAGCTAACCTGATCACGGTCCTCTTGGTACTTCAACCAATGAAGCCCTCTAAAAGTCAACCCATCAATAGCTTATACCGTTGTCGAATAATATATTGACCTCAGGGGATCACTGATCACTTGCTACTACTTATCTAGCAAGGCCATGAGGGAGAAACTTCAACCCATGCCAATAAATATAATAAAGCTTCAGTGGAACAAATCTAATTCCGAGCCGTTCAATAAATCAGGCAACAAGAGAATGACCCCTTATTTTGCCAATCAATCAAGGCCATGAGGTGAAAATCCAACCCCATGCCAATAAATATAACAAGAACTCGGCGAAGAAATCTAACCATGAGCCGTTCAATAAACCAAGCCTCAAGGAAACGACCCATCCATGTGCCAATCAACTAAGGCCATGTGGGAGAAACTCCAACCCCATGCCAATAAATATAACAAGGCTTTGATGGAACAAATCCAACCTAGAGTTGTTCAATAAAATAGGCTACAAGGGAATGACACCTTCATATGCCAATCAAGTAAGGCCATGAAGAAAAAACTCCAAACTCTTGCCAATAAATATCAAAAGGTCTCGGTGGAACAAACCCGACCCCAAGTCATTCAATAAATAGACCACAAGGGAATAACCCATCCTTTTGCCAATCTCATATAATATAAGGCCTCGGTGGGACGTGCCCAACCTCAAGCCATTCAATAAACCTGGCCACAAGGGAATGATCCCTCATTGTGCCAATCTCATATAATTTAAAGCCTTAGTGGAATGTACCCAAACTCGATCCATTCTATAAACTTGGCCACAAGGGAATGATGCTTCCTTATGCCAATCTCATATAAAATAAGGTCTCGGAGGGACGTATCCAGTAATGAGTCATTCAATAAACCCAGCCATAAGCGAATAATCCCTCATTATGCCAATCTCATATAAAATAAGGCCCCGGCGGGATGTATCCAACCCCGAGCCAACATAAATGTTTAGCCATAAGGGAATGATCCATCATTGTGCCAATCTCACATAACATAAGGCATCAATGGGACGTACCCAACCCCGAGCAAATAAACTCAGTAAGACCCCGATAGAAGATTCTTCAACCTCAGGCCATCCCCACAAGCACTAGTAATGATGGTTCATACCACGTTGCACAAAAATAAAAATAAAGGCGACAAATGTAACGACGGTGATGTATCACACACTCCGCACCGACCTAAAAATATTAAGGCAACTGAGGCAGCGTCCTTTTCCATGTTACTTAAAATAATAATTTTGAATCTCACAGTCCAA
>SKCR01002980.1:0-16758 GCA_019454045.1 Zanthoxylum bungeanum | reverse complement strand
TAATCTTGATAAATGTGAAAACCCAAAGAATATTTTAATTTCTAACGAAGTTACCAATGAGGAGGGAAAATAATTGGAGAGATTATTAAGAAAATATGCAAAATTATTCTCCTAGTCATATGAAGACATGCCCGGAGTGGAAAAGAGCATAGCATAACATGTGAGGTACATAAGATTAGGGAAGAAGTACATAAGCAAGTTGAAGTAGGGTTCCTACAGGTGGTTAAGTATGTCGAATGGTTAGCCAACATTGTGCCAGTTCCTAAAAAAGATGGAAGAGTAAGGATGTGCGTGGACTACAGAGACTTGAACAAGGCATGCCCAAAATATGACTTTCATATGCCTCACATCGACGTCCTGATGGATAGTGCAGCCTTATCAGCCATGTACTCTTTCGCATATGGGTTTTTCAGATACAACCAGATCTTTATGGCAAACAAAGACAAGCACAAGTCAGCCTTCATCACAAAGTGAGGGATTTACTGCAACAAAATGATGCCATTTAGATTGAAGAATGCATGGGCAACTTACCAATGGATGGCAACTTTTCTTATTCCATGATTTGATGCATAATGAGGTAGAAGTTTATGTTGATGACATGATGGTGAAGTTCGAGACTATAGAATAACACATGGAAACATTAGAAACTTTCTTGCATTAGGTCGACAAGTACAATTTTAGGCTTAACCCCAAGAAGTGCATATTTTGGGTTACATCCGGAAACTTGTTGGGGCATAAGGTATGGAAGAAATGAATAGTTGTTGATGAGCGGAAAATATATCACTATTTACCGTCCATTTGACCTAATATTTTGTATGGTTTCTCGACTTTTATGAATGTTTTGATATGTTTTGTGTTATTTTATAGATAAATAAAGATTTGGGACTCAATGAAATCAAATCAGGGACAAACTGATGAAAAATGGACAAAAAGAGTAAAATTGTCATTTTCGTGTCGCGACGCGCACACCTTCCGCGTCGTGTCGTGCCGCGGCTATTATGCTACCGAAACTCATCACCACCACATCAGCACGTATGTCATCATGACATCAGCCAATAATTCAGCCTGATGACACGTCATCACTTACGTCAGCATGACGTCAGCATAATAATTCACTCTACCGACACGCGTCATTTCTTGTGTCAGCATGATATCAGCGTCGCGAAATGCAAGCCTTCACACGTCGCGACGCCGAGCCAATAATTTTGCCGACAGCCACGTGTCATCATCTCATCAAACCGCATACAAGCGTCAAGAATGAATGGCGCGTCGCGACGCGCACAACTTCACGGATCGCGACGTGCAGACCAAAAATTCACCTATAAATTGAGGTCGAATTCATTTGAAATTTTCATACTTTCCTGAGGTTTCTAATAGGGGATTAAGGACTTATCTTGTTTGTTTATTTTTATTTAGTATTTTAATTATGTATTTTATTTTTAGTAATAGTAATAATAGTTTATTTACTTTATATTTCTTTTATGTTTTGTAGTTAATTTTCCGCTGGGGGAATGGTGAAGCTTTTTTATTATTATAATTTAGATTAATCTCCCTTAAATTAAAATATAAATTATCTTAAAACCTGACTTAATTGGATACCGCCTTTATGGTCGGTTGGACTTAATTAAATTGATTTTAACCTGACTAAATTGGATATCGCCTTTATGGTTGGTTGGAATTAATTATAACATGACTAAATCAAGATACCACATATATGGTCGGTTGGTAATATCATGCAAATTTATATATTATAATAAGGGAGATTTCTAAATGAGAAATAGTAAAAGTGGATCCCTTAACCCCTGCATTTTATTTTTAATCTAGGGAAGTGATGAAGCACAATATTCCTGGGTTTAATAATTGATTTTCTTTATATTATGGGTAATACTTTAGGCTTGTTTATTGAATCTTAAGCTTAATGCTTCTTATTAATTGGCCACTAATAAGATTGATGTGGTAAACTTAAAATGAACTTGGAAAAGGGATTTTAGATTTCAGCCTTAGATTCAATAGCTCACGATCTCACCTTAGGGCAGATGCCCCTTACGTAGATTTCCTTCTAGGATAGACATATACCTGTCAGGCGGGGGTAGCCATAATTGGAACTTAATCTTAATGAATTCGGGTAACTTGGTTAACATAGGAATATAGTTAATTGGGTTATTATGGGTGTTTGCATCTGACCATCGGAAGAGGTTTTCGCATATCTTCGTGTTCCAGGTTAACAAACTAAATTATTACATATATATAATAGAATCAATTCATCATTAGAATAATATTGTGTGGAATCACAACCCTAGATGTTTTTTTTCTTTATTATTAATTTCCTTTATTTTATTTTGTATTTTTATTTATTTAGCAAATCCACATTCAACCAACCAATCAACAATCATTCCCTTCTCCCTTTAATTAGATACATGTAAATAAATAGAATCAATAATTAATAACAACAATAGAAATTAAGTCCCCGTGGGATCGATATTTTTATACTACTTGAGCGATACGTGTGTTTGCGTAACGTGTGTGATTTCACCGATCAAGTTTTTGGCGCCTTTGCCGGGGACTTATTTTTCTTGCGTTATTAATTTTGAAGCTATCTGTTTTACTTGTATCAAATTTTCTTTATTTTTATCTGTAATTTTTTATTTCTTTCTTTTATTTTTCAGGTGGTTGAAATGGAACATTATTGAGCGATTGAAGAATTACGAGCTTTAGGAGGAGAAGATACACCCCATATCAGGGAACAACAGTCTGATTTTCTGAGCCTATTGTCCAGCCCAACAATTATCCATGGATGTCAGAGCCATTCAACACAATATTTGCTCAACCATTTCAAAACACAATGATCAGATGTGAGATATGTGATGGTAACCACCCTAGCGATCATTGCTCGTACAATTACAATTCAGGGTGGCAGAACTATCAGAATCCTTCATGGTATGATGAACCAACATATTTCACTAAACCATATTCTCCATCTTATCCACCATCAACTGACGATTACAAACTTCCTTCTATACGATTACAAACTATTTTCTATACCAAAATAAATTTTCTTTAACTTTCTTTAATCACGATAACCTTGCAATAGCTTAACACTATTACAAAAGTTTGGTTACTGTGTCCTTACAAAAGACTCTGAACAAACAGTAAAATACAACACGATTGCTACAATAAATAGAGGAAACAACATAACAAGAATAATGAAATTAACACAGTCTCATGACAATTGTAGACGGCGGTACAGCAACGAACCAGCAACAGGAACATGAAGGCAGTGCAGTACCGAACAAGCAACAAGAAAACAGAGAGAATTTCGAGGCTTGTTGATGCGGTAACAATCTCCTTAAAATAAATTTATCCCCTATCGAATGGTGCAGTAGAACGCGAGACGTTTGTTTCCCAGGATGCAACGGAAATAAATGAGAATGGACACCACCAAAATCGTCTTCAACGAACACGAAATGTTTGAACTCTTTCAACAAAACAGCAACGAAAACCAAGGGAAAAACGTTCTGTATTTTTTCTATCTTCTAATCAAAAATGAAAAAACACTGCCTACTAAAAAGAAAATAAACATGCCAATTAAATTGAGTTAGTGAGAGGCTTTTCATATGATGTAACCACCCAGTTAATTAATAGAATTAATTTAACTGTTATGGAACTTCAAAAGAACTTGGAAAAAAATAAAGAGGCTTGCAAAAAATGGCTGGGCCGGGCCCGCATAATTTGGTCCGGCATTCGTGTACGTAGGACGCGCGGGTGCACACGAGTCAGGCCTGTTCGGATTTTGATTTGCACCCCTCTGCGCGCGCACGTAGAGAGAGCCTCTATCATTATAACACTTGCCCATCTACATATGAGCAATCATATATAAACACAATTTTCCTTTATTAGCTTTCCCATGTGGTACAAATTTATTTCTCTTTATTTTCCAACACCAATTGGTGAATTTTGAGCAACAATTTCTCATTCACCCAAGCACCATTTTAAGCATATGAATTTACCATTTCGAACTTCTCACGGAGGAGTATCCGAATCACTTAAAAACAACCACTAACACGAAGTGGACCATGCTTAAAATTGTACCTCAAAATGCTTACTAGTGAGCATTTTCCAACAAACACTTGGAGTTTATATACCTTCACACATATCGTAGCACAATTCTCTTATATACATGCAAATATAATTTTAGAATTCTCACACATATACATACATACCAATAATACCTACCAAACACGCATAATAACCTCTGATATTCATATCAGTTTCAAATCATCCATTCATTTCACATAAGCATACATGATCCATACAAATCACGATATTTATCATACACACACATATAACCCAATATACATGCAATCACCGTGCAACTAACAATGAAGCATACACAATAGTCAAGGCATTCAGAAACACATAATCAAGACAACACATACATATAAGCTAGCTCTCACATACAATGCTCGTACGAGACTCATTACATATTTTAGAATAGGTATGAGATGAATGTCATCCGAACGGATTTTCTAACCAACTCGGCTACTATACCATAAAATCATTAACCAATTAAACATATACACATGCATAAATATCACGTGTCAAACTCATCACACGTTCTCTCATACACAAGCATATACATGACAAACATTGCTTTATCATTCAGAATTGTCATACACATACGTATATACATTAGACATATGAATATACCCATTAATTTGAATTCTGATACCATGACCTTTACAATCCTCACATTCTTTACTATCGATCAACATTGACAATTCATATACGTATCCTATCAATCAATAAATTTCATCACTCGGAAAAGTCTTAGCATATACCAACTCAACCTTTATACCGCTAAATCATATACTTTAATCAATAACAACTTATTCCAATGATGCACATCTACACATGCTGATACAAATTCAGAAATCATGACTTATTCTCTTTACCGTTACGTACTCAATGGTTCATAACTTATCATTATATACATATTCAAATTCATGGCACCAATGCTTATTCATATACTTGTTCATTTACATATACATAAACATACTATTACATATGCATACTCATTCATATATACCTATGCATACCATTTCAGGTTCATACATGAATACAAACATATAGACATTAATCTCATCTAACATCTTACTTCATATCATAACAATAACATAAACATCCATACTTGTGGAGGTCGATTACCCTAACCATATGTAATCTCGAACTCGTTACTCCGATACCACCTTTTAACTATCTTCTTTTTATCTCTTAACATTTCAATCATATATATAACATGAATTCACCAACTCAAGTACTCATCGCATGGGTCATTTACTTGGCTCCGCCGAGCACTCTAGGTTCTGTTCAAATCTGTCAAAATAAATGGCGAAACGCTGTCAAAATCATAACTTATGTAGTTCTTGACTAAACTACGACAAAATTTCAGATTTTTCCGGAACAACTAAATCAAGTCCAATTTCAATACTTTTAGCTCAGTAATCTTAAAAAATCATTATAAACTAACCTAAGTCAGCAATTAACTTAAACTCTCGTTTACGCGTTTTTAGAAAAATCTTCCGAAAAAGTTTTCGTAAACGCTACGGAAGGGTCCCGAACCCTCCTAACCAGCCTGGATTTATCTAAGCATTATCGTATCATCATAAATATCTCATATCTATCATTACGATAAAAACCACATCTATACCCGGAAAAACCACTTTAACTAAAAACTCTTATATTTTATCGGATCGACCAAAGTCATTCAATTTTCACTCAGATTCTACCAAATACACAAGTTCAATATACTCATACACAATCAATTCAATTTATATCATTAAGCTACTCTACAAAGCTACTGGAAATATCCGAATATTTAACGAAAAACCTGTAATTATCGACTTTTTACCGTGAGGTCTTACCGAGATTTCGAGGGCATATATAAACTCTAAATGATCTCACGCCTGTGCTAGAATCAATGGAATTTCGATCCGAGCTACTGTTCCCTATGGGTCACTATTCATTTGAATCTCCCTCTCTCGTTTCACATGCAAGCGAGCATGGATCAGAAAAATTATCACTGCCATATTGTAGTACTCTTTGAGAGCTTCGATTTGGCAGGTGGCTCGAGCCGTGAAAAAAGCAATGAGTCGGGATCGACATACCATAGCCGCGCGTATTACTTCTCTTTTCCGCTGTTTCTGGCGTCCTGGGGCTACCGCCGACCAACACAAGGTGGAGGCGATGGCCGATAGGCCGCCGACACGACTGGCTATTCGCAAGGACGATTTTGGGGTGGGGGGTCAAGTTGGGAGAGTTTTAAAGCTTATGCATGTTTTGTAATTACTTGAAAATATGGGTATTTATAGAAAAATTTCTAAAAATTATATTTTGACCCCCGAAAATTTTAGTTTGGTCCCTACTATGGAACTTCCTCAGAAATTCACATTTTTGAAGCCTTTGTGGTGTAAATTTCGAAACGTGTTCAACACAAAAATTGTTCATCTTAGAAAAACGAGTCCGATGGTTCAAGAATCAACTCAATTAAGTCCGTTTGCTATTTTCATAGCCTAAACTAGAAACTTTATGCTTATAACCATAAAATCAGAAATCGCATAATCGGTTCTCAAAACCACGCGTTTTCCAACACTATGAAACTTCACTTTAAAATATTCCGATCTATTTTCCAACATATACTCCTATTTTCAAATAACACCACATTCCAAATCCTTAACTTCAATTCGGAAAACTTCCAAGACCATTCTCGGGATATTACAATTATGTGATTGTTTATTTAGCTTTAAATTAAATATATGTGTGTATATAAAATATTACATACATACATGTATGGATAAAATTTTAAGAGTAGTAATCAAAATTTATCCATGACTATGATTTGATGTTGGGAATCTTCAAAATCCAAAGTCATAAATACAGTTCATCCCATTATGAATGGTATAGTTTTATCCATACTATAATATATAGAGACATAAAAATGAATGTATTTTATATAATAAGATTATATTGGACATTACCATATGAAATTGAAAAGTTCTAATAATTTTCGTTAAATCAAGAATATCAATTTTATTACAATGATGGTCATATGTGTGACGATCTTAATTCATTATATTTAGCATACTCCTATATCATTTTAGTTTATTCTTTAATTTACTCGGAAGGATTTTATATTCGTTACATTTTGCAATTCTTGTATTTTAGGAATGAATTGAATGAATAGCTGAGAATGCTAACATGATACGATGAAATTTGTTCCTAATATTCCTTTGTTTGTTGGTTCAAGACCTGAACGATTAGTTCGCAAATTCATAATAGTTATGAATTAATTGTTCACTTGAGAACTAATCGAAATCAAGGATAAAGATGTAATTGGAGAGGTTAACAGATTTATACTTATTTCCTTTATGAATATTTTTATGGAGGATCAATGCATAAGTAATGACTATATCAATGAACAAATACTTTGAGTAATTAATTTTATAATTCTGAGAGTGCAATTCTAGGTATTTAGTGGAGTTACGCTAAAATTAATAATTTCGTTTGATTAATAAAAGAGTTTATAATTAATTAACGGAATTGTTGGAGCATCGAATTATAGGTTCATCAGCCCCCGTCATCTTTTATCAAAGTTCGAACGATAATAATTACGAAGAAAAATAATTGTGAATTATTTTACACTCTAATTATTCCATAACTCTTGTTTGGAAATTACAATAAAGTTGTCATAATATATTTATCAATAGATAATGTATCCATTTATTAATTAATGAAAATTAATATTTAATTAATTTGATTAATTAAGTTTAATTTAATAAGATAATATTTTTTCAAAAGTTGAAAATTTTAAAATTTGATTTTAAAAATTAATATTTGGTTAATTTGATTAATCAAATATAAGATATTATTTTTTTCAAATTTATAAATTTCAAAAATTGAGATTTTGATGAAAGTATTTGAAAAATAAATATTAGAATTATCTTATTTTGATTAATATTAAATGACTTTATTTTGATTTTGAATTTTGATAATGATAAGAAGCCACTCAAGAAAGCAATAAATTTAGAGAGAAACCATGTGTGTGGGGGGGGGGGGGGGGGGAGAAAATCTTTGGTGCAAACAGTGGTACCACGTCATCCATGCAACAAGTCAATCATCATTTGCCACGCGTGCTAAAAAGTCAAAAAACAACTAAAAAATAGGAAGAAAATTGTTATTTTTTAATTGGTTGGTGGTACCACGTCATTCATACCACTGTTGCACCAAAGATTTACTCGCTGGGGGAACAAAATTTCCTTTCTTATTTTGATTTTGAAAAAAAAAAAAAAAAAAAAAAAAACTTATAATGATTCATCTCATGTGTTGAAGAAACAAATATTTCAGAAAAATTATAGTGTTTTTCATAATTATTTTCACGCCCACACGTGCCGTTAGAGGTGATGAGATAAGACGAGGAGGATCATGATTCAAATAATCGTGATTCAAATAGATCCAGATCGAGAAGTATATTTCTTCTTAATATCTATTTTTAATATATTAGAAAGTACAGATCCGATTTTTTCAATAATTTTACAAATAATATTTTTTTTTTTTTTTTTTTTAACATGTTTTGCGCATAAACTTTGAAAACCACACATGCATGTTATGAAGTTTTACCCACATCTAAGGCATTTTAAATTCTTGTTTTGAAATCTCCCCATTTCCTTTGAGCGGGGTGAGGTCAATGAGGGAGCTATCAAAATGCCATGATCTTGAAGCCATGATTATACGCTTATAGCTCTAAGAAGAATTTCCTCGCAAGACCCCTCCGAAAGACAGTTTGAGAGAAGATATCTGCCACAGCTTTAATAGGACACCAGTGAAAGAAGTACAAAGGCCCACCCAACTACTGATAAACTCCATATCCATGTCATTTAATTTGGTTATTGTCCTTGCTTTGTTTTAAGATGGGCATTTAATTATCTCATGTGATTTGTCATTGTCCTTTATTATCATGTTTAGGCCAGTTTTATATAAATGGGTTTGATAATCAGAAGCTAAGTTTTTGCTTTTGTGCTAGTCAGCCAGAGGGTGCTTTTTTCTTTTTTCAAACATATGAAATATATAGCATTGATTTAGCTTATGATTCAGAAAAATTTTACACGAGACAAGACATTTACTTCCTATATTTCAAAACCTTGCAAATCCAAGAATAATATCGATCAGTGAAGAGAGAAGAAACAGAAAAGAAGCTACAAATCTACCAAAAACCTACACTCTTGGCCAGCTCCATTTTATTAATTGGAGACTTTCTTATTGTAAAATTCCAGGATCTCCAAGTGCACCACCAGTTCCATGTTATTTAATAGTTTAGAAGCAAAACCCCCAAGTTGTCAATCTGGAAATTAGGGTCCAAATCCTCCTTAACAAGCAAATTGGTGACTGAAGTTGAAATTTCTCTCAGTTGTGAGACCACTCATCTTTAGACCTAATGCCAACTTTATGTCGAGTCTGTCCAGGGAAATACTTGGCCATGGCCTAGTCCAAAGTTGTTCATGTAGGATGGTGACATTGAGAAGTAGTTTGATTCGGATGTTGCCGGAGAGAAAAACGACGGCGAGAAACTACCCATGAATTGTTATCCAGAAACAAACTGTCTTCAACATTTTCATGTCCAGAAGAAAATGAAGGAAAGATGCTCTCTCCGGCGGCCAAGTCCTGATGAGTCTTAAATTTAAGCTCTGTTCCAAAACTAAGCATTACCTCATTCTCCTTTTGTTGGTTATTTTGATCATCAATGGACACTTGTTTTGTTGATGAAGTTGAAGCCAATAGTAAATTATGAGAGTAGTTCTGGTTACACGTATGCCTTCCTCGATATGTCACCTCAAAGATTGTAGGATCAACATCTGATCTTTGAACATGTTTAGTTGCCAAACAACCTTGTGCATGACGATGAGTGCACCTATAATACCCTCTGCAAATTGCCGAAAGTTTTTGTTTAGAGAGAGTGTCAACATATAGCAATACTGAAAATTCAAATAGATGATAATAGACACTAGGGGAATTTGTGCCCAAGACAATATACTAAAAGTCCTTAAGAGGTGAAATATATAAAGGTTTATAATCATTTAACTATTTCAAAAGTTTAAAAATAACAAATAGATATAAGAAGTATTGAAATTTAATATTTTATTAAAATATCTTCACATAATTTACATTTTACTATTATATCTTTAGATTTTATATTTTACTATAATAGTAAAATATTAGACCATAATATTTATTGTACCTATTTATTCTTTCCCTATACTTTGTGTAATAAAATATAATATTTTGTAATTAAATGTAAAATTTATGATACAACTCAATATATTTTTTATTTTTTTGTCACTAAGAGGCGTGACTTGGTTGTGTAGGGCTTAGAATCTGCCCTTCAGATCCTGGGTTTGAATATAGGAAGTGTGTTTCTTATAAGAGTCTGGGACAATCGAGAGTTTTACCTGCTCCGCTTAAGCCCGGAAGGGGTGGTTTGGCGCCGGGTTTCCAACTATTCCAAAAAAAAAAAAAACTCTATTTTTTTAACCATTTATTATTATTATTTTTTAATTTTTGAACCAGTCAAATAATAAAAACCCTAAAAAAAACATTGTTTTGTGCTATCGGAAATTTGTGCATGTGTGGAAAAGACACTCAACACAAGAAAGTGAAGAATAATTGAATCTAAGCCTGTCCAGTATTTTAATAAATTGAAGTACGTAGCAGAAGGTTTTTGGATTTTGGGGGAGGGCTTTTATATTTTGTAGTTAAGCCACTAACTAGCTAAAGAGTTGTCCACATGAAGGGATATGAAAGAGAAGTGAACCCTATTAAATAAATATACGAATTTATTGCTAACATCAGTACACAGATGCATGAATCTTATTAAATAAAGCAGCAAATTTAATATATATCTTGAATGTCTAGTCAAATGACTTAGAATTAATAGTTGGGATTTTTTTAATAAATTGTGATTATAGTTATTGGATAGATATTTATATATAATTAAATTTTATTTATTTATTATTATAAATATATTCGTGAAAAAAATTATAAAAAAAAAACTCAACACCAATCCAAATTCTTTGACAAAATGTAGCAGTAATTCTAATTAGGTTACTATGGACAAGTTAATGAATGTAATATATATGCAACTAAAGATGGAAATCGTTCGTGAAAAGTGATTATGGAATCATTCCGAATCATGTAAAGTTTTTTGAATCCAAACCAAAAATAGTTTCAATTTTTCGGACTGATCTATTCAGAATTTATGATTTTTTAAGTAAAAACATAATGAAAATTATCTCGAATCGCATCCTAATTTTTTATTTGAGATTAAAAAATATCTCAAATCTCATAATAAATAATACAAGATCCCAAATCTCAATAAAAATTCGAAATTCTCTACCATTCATATATATAAATTTTCTACCTAAGCATTTTATCTTAAAAAAAAAAAAGGTGAAAAGATAAAGTTTTTTTTTCCTTTTACTAGATATATATGTAGGAGTTTTGAAATTAAAATATTGGTCATTCAATTCAATATCCTAAATATTGGTATGGGTTACATTAGCACAAACAGAAAGGTGTTCTTAGATTAAAAAAAAAACAAGAAGATAATTGGTGACATAAAGGTGGGATCTTTTTTATCACAAGCTCGCGTAACTTTAATCATGACATTTAAATTAGTTAAAGATATTGTAATTAAAAATTGAAGTAATTAAAAAATCTTATCACCTTGGAAAATTAGCTCCAAGAATATCTTTCTGTCCATACTTTCTCCAGCAATAGCCATCATCAAGAGTCCCTTCTAATCCTGTCTCGGAGCAAATCTTTACTTGTTCAGTCCACCGAGGTATTGTCTTTCTACAATTTAAAAAATATATATATATAAAATTGAATTACTTAAGCTAGATTTAGAAAATTAAAGTATATTTAATTACCTCTTCTTGTAAACATCTTTACAATCTTGATCAGAAACCTCGCTTCTCGGGCTTCCATTAGGAAAGGAACATTGTGATTCAACTTTGCTGGGATCGAGCTTAATATTGGACTTGAGAGAAGCATCATAGTTTAGCATTGAAAGTGCTTTCTCATAAGAAGAAATAATATTTTGGATCAAGAATGAGCTGGTTTCAGGAGATGATGATGGATTCAAATGGTTCCTTAGCTCCTTTGCTTGATCCTTCCCATATGTTAGCTGCTCAGTGATCATAATCTTTTTCTCCCAATCCATAGTCCTTTCCACCAAAAAAAAACAAAGGACAAAGCAACTAATAGAACCAGAATGTGACAAAAAAAGAACACACCAAATTATGAGATCATATAATAAAAGTAAAGGGTTCAAGAAAAGAGAAAAGGGTTTGGTAGTGAAGAATCTGAGGAGAAGGTCATGGGGTGTATTTATATAGGTGAATGAATTGTTGAACATTGACCAATTCAACACACACAGACTCTATGTTTCATTTTCCTGGGTATGAGTTGAAGAAAGCGAGTGACGTGGAAGTGGGAGCCAAGAATCTTCAAACCTTGTTCCGCGTCGTTGCGGGATATGACGTGGGCTGATGGTGTCAAGTACTATCCTTTGCTTACGTTGATGTTATTGTTGATGGTTCCTTATCCATGTGAGTCGCATGACACGACGCTCTTATATATATTAAATAATATAGGTAACATAAACTCATTATATATATATATAACTATTGGGAGTCCGCGCCTATAATTTTATTTTATAATTAATTTCTAGGTTCGGGTTTATATGCAAAAAATTCACAATTGATACGTTACCATCACCAACTTGTCAGTCATCGGATGTTGTCAATTGGGAAGCACACGGTTCGATTACGGTTCAAAATCGTAACTAAATCGTATGATTGGCGGTTTGGTATTGGTCAAACCGCAATTGAACCTTAAACCGGTCGAACCGTACGATTTGATTCGGTTCGGTTTAAAGTTTGAAACTATTTTTTTAATAAATTAAATTAAATTGTTATAAAAAAAATAAAAAATTTACTAAAGAGTACTACTAAAAGTAGACATTGATAATTTATTTATTGTTTTGAAAACAATTTGCACTTAAATAAGTTTCCTACGTATTCTCTTGGGGCGTAGAGGAATCAAATGTCACGTAGTTCTGTTACATTTCTTTTATTAATAATTTACCCCATTAACATTTTATTCATCGTCATCCGGGGAAAGCGGTCTGGTTCTCATAACATTATCAATAATTGAAGAAACAATCGTAGTTCTTTCACATAATAAAACATAATAATTTTGTAAAATATTTTCCAATTCTTCTATTTTAAACCTTGGATCCAAAAAAAAGCAACATGATAAAGTAATGATATGTCTCTATAATAATTAAGTCATTTTTATCCTCATTGATGCAACATATTTTTTAATTGCATTTGAAGGATCGTCAAAAACATTGTTAAGATCATCAAATTCTTTGTTATGATCATAAAAAATATTGTTATGATCATCAAAAACATCATCAAATTCATTGTTATTATCATGTTCGGCTAATACCCCAACAATGACAATACTTGGAAGGAGGAAAAATATTTGAAGTTGCATAATAAACACCATTTAAAATATTCGTAACATCATTAAAAACTTTAAAATCTCTAAAAAAAAATTAACAATATTCCCAATGATTGGGATATAAAATACATTATATTGATAGTGAGCAACAAATGAACATAATAAATCTTTATATTCAAAACTTTCATTTAGTAAAAAATAAGTAGAATTCCAAAGAGTTGGAACATCACTGTCGAATTTTTTTGACCTAACACAATTTTACTTACAAAAAGTACGTCATTCTCTTCTAATTTTAGAATATGACCAAATTAAATTAATTATTTTTTTAATCGGTCTAATATGAGAGTTTAAAGAATTTAAAAGACGCTCACCAAAAGTAAAAGCTAAATGTTTAGTAGAAGAAGAAGAAGAACCTGGACCGGAAGTCTAAAAGCTTGTTATTTGTGTTTGTGTTGCATCAATCTCAAACTGAGCTTTAAGTACTCCTCATATGACCCTTCATAGTTCCATACCCACTGGTGTGTTTGTAAATTTTTTCCACAATAATTACAGACATCATTCTTCTCACCAGTGATACGCATAGTGAAATGTTTTGTCAATATTTCAGAACCTCGATTTCTCACTTGAATACGTGAAGTCGTTTCCCCGGTGGTATATTGAGTGGTATCCTCAGTCTCAGGAATGTTAGTGTTGTGTGATGAGCTTGCCATTATAATGAAGAGAATAAGAGAATAAATTGATTAAATATAAGAAATTTGAAAAATTGAGAGAGTGAGATGAGAATAAATAATTTTTTGGTTTTGGAAAATGAGTTAAAGAATTATTTATAGTATTTTTTATGATGCCTAAAATGCCCTCAAAATATATTTTTTAGAAGGGGCAAATTAGATATTTTAAACTTTTATTATTATTAAAAAAAATTATTACAGTTACGGTTAATGGTTGAAACCATTAGCCATACTTTTAATGGTTCGGTTTCAATTTTTACGGTTCGAGCCGGAACGGTTACGGTTCGAACTGGTCCAACCACCCAAACCGGAGGTTGAAATTGCCTCAACCTTAATTGAACTTGACTCGATCGATTCAGTTATAGTTTCGCAGTTAGATTATGTTGACGGCTGATTTTCGTTCCATGGGCAAATCCAGAAACTCGCTCCTCGAACAATCTTCCCCCAACTGTGAATTTGTTTGGTTTGTTGGGAACCAAAAGCAAACTTAGCAGAAAAAGTAAACACACAGATGAAAACAGAGGATATAACGTGGTTTGATGGAATGGATCCAACTTATGTCTACAGACACAAAGAAATGAGGCTTTTTATATGTGGTCGGACTAGACTGATCTCTTTTTACAGGTGGTCGGGTATAACCGAGTTAGTATATTCTCTTAGTTTTTATAAGTAATGCTTGGAAGTAAATTTGCTAACCCTTACAAAAGTGCTCTCAACCCCTTTATATACTAAGAAAAATAGCACTGTTCCGCCGTCCTCGTGACATCAGCCAAGTGAGCCTATCTCTGCCGAAAGTAAGACCTGCCACGAAAGTGAAACCTGCCATCTGACACCTCATTAAATCACTTTGTTAGGTACTGCCACACGCAACATTTATGATGCCAGCCTGTATCCACCCGCTCACGCGGTGGCGTGTGTCAGAGGATGACCTTGCAAGTTGCTATAGTCACATCACAGTTTTATGGATGGTGTAAATACCCAAGCCACGTTTGTACCACTGCATCCCGCCCTCATCAGTATCACCCTGACCTATCCTATCAGGTCAGATGGCTTGAAACATCAGTCGTCCTGCCATGCCGAGCTACATGGTCGGGTCGTATCCGAGGTCCTTGATCACTGATTCTCTAAACATCTTTTCTGCTCGGGTAAGCAGTAATTGACCGGGTCAGGTCAGCCTTTACTGATGCCCATTCTGGATCTGATATCTTCTCATCATATCGGGTCAAGTCATGACTTCTGGTCGGGATATGATCTCTTCTGGTCGGAACGTGACCTCTTCTGGCCGAGTTGATTGGACACCTCGGGTCGGACTTCACTGAGGCTCGAGTACAGTTGAATCTGATACTTTCTCATAAGGTCAGGTCGGCAGCCATAGACCACCTCCGAACAAACCACCTCGGACCTAACCACCTCGGGCTCAACCACCTCGGTCATGACCACCTCGGGCTCGGGTCCCTCTGTCTGGCTTCTAATTTTTTGAAAGGACTTCGGATCATCTGTTGAGTGCAAACCTGATCTTACACTTCCTCGAGATTTTGACTTCTTGGGGTCCAAAAACCACCATCAACAGATTGTATAGTCAGCGATTCGATTTACGATTGACCAACGGTTTGGTTGCGGTTTGATTACGGTTCGGAACCATAACTGTCTAGTCGCTAGAACTCAACTTCATTACATAGAAAACAATGAATTGGATATAAAATTCATTATTAGTATTAGAAAAAGAAAACAAATCAATCAAATGAAAGATTAGAAATTGGAATTTATCGTCAGACCGAGCTATAGGCTTGTGAAGATGAAGCAAAAATTGAAATCCAAAAAAGTGAAGGAAACCCGTTTGAGAAAACCACCAAAACTAACTTGAGTTTATCCTTAAAATAAATATCATTATTATTATTAGAAGAAAATAAATCAATAAATTAGAAGATTGGAAATTGGAATTGACCTTCAAACCAAGTTTATGAGCTTGCGAATATGAAGCAAAAACGTTAAGTTTAAAACTAATTACATTAACAACATATCTTGGGATTTTCTTTTTATTTGTAAAACAAAATTACGAAAACAAAATAGAAAGAGCATAAAAGAAACATCCTTAATCAGATGCCTATGAATGTGCGACATTGGGGCTCCGGTGCTCTTTTGCTTGTCGAAACCTTTCTACTATTTCTATCCACAATGAATTTTATTTTAAAATGCCTATTATAAAATACAAACCAGAGAATCGAAAGGAAATATTTAATAGGGAAGTTGTAATAATTATTATTAAAGATGTTGATGGTAGTTTTTCGGAAGACCATTACTTCTAGGAGAGTCAAGATCCGGAGAAGGGTAAAAAACATATTAAGTCAATTTATTGATGCCTAGATTCGAAGGCCCAAGGGCCAAGAGTAAGATGAAGATTAGAAGAAGGACTCGACCACATGATATAGAAGTGTTCGCCCAGAGAGCTGAG
>SKCR01002979.1:0-17120 GCA_019454045.1 Zanthoxylum bungeanum | reverse complement strand
CTCGAGACATGAACTAATTCAATTCAATTATTACTGCATAAGAAACTATTGTCTCTAAAGTATTATATCCTAAAGGGGATATCTATCTAGATTATCTATCATGACTTAGAAACTGAGCCATTAACCATCTTTCTTTTTGAAGAAAATCGAAACAACAGTTCCTGATGGTTTAGACTAATCTAATAATATCCTAGTCCATTAGTATCTAGAACCTATTCTAGAATAACTGCAACCAAG
This sequence comes from Zanthoxylum bungeanum, assembly GCA_019454045.1. Classification (NCBI taxonomy): domain Eukaryota; kingdom Viridiplantae; phylum Streptophyta; class Magnoliopsida; order Sapindales; family Rutaceae; genus Zanthoxylum; species Zanthoxylum bungeanum. The sequence continues at coordinate 16,883 of SKCR01002979.1, read as the reverse complement.
AGTCTAGTCAGATAACATATCAAAAGATTGTGCAGTAAATAAAAGTTTAATTCTATCTACTAGAGAATAAGGAAACAAACAGCGGCAATTTCCATAATAAGATACACTGCCTAAGTTATGGAATATTTTAACTTAGCAGTGCCGCCCACTATTTTTACGTAATGCCGTAATCCCCAACGGAACGAGAATTCCAATAATTCAATAACAAATCGAATTCCCTAATGGGAAGAGGAACCCCTATATATTTTTCGACTCACAGCAGAGGCACGGTCCTCGCCTACGTATATTCACAGGTAGACACCTAATTGTCAATCACTCACTAGTGACTCCAAGGTTCCGGTCCTGGTCGTTTCTCGTTGTCGCTGGCGAAGGCAGGCCCACAAGGAACGTACCAAGGTTAAACTCGTCAATGATAAACTCAAGTTACTTGCGTAACCCTGACAAGCTAGGGCACGTTCAGGATTCCGCTTTCGCCGCTTGAATTTATCTAGTATCTTAATACATTCGCATAAATAATTTCTATCAGCTACATCCTCACAGCAGAGGCACGGTCTCGGATGTAGTCAACGAAAAGATATTTAATAAAAGTATTGACAAGACGGACCAAGAAACATTATTCCAAATACTAGTTACTTTAAAACCTTATTAAGCGGGGATATTCCATTAAGTGTCATGAACCTTAAATCTAATCAATTAGATTATAACATGCATGTATAAAGTCAAGAAAACATGATTAAACATTGAATAAAATAAGCTAATCATTTATGGAGGCCTAGAATCAGACTCGCTCTGATACCATTTTTGTAGGGGTTTTTTAAGGGGAATATCGGTAACCGCAGCGGAAGCGGCGGAAAATCGTATTTTCCGATTTCAAAACTTTTCCTTCGGATTAATTAAATAAACATATTTATTTAATTATCCAATAATCAAATTATGAATAAAATTTCAAATGAATCATATTCAAGTAAAATTACCAAGATTACCCTTACATGTATTTTGTCCATTTTAGTCCGAAATTGATCTAATCAATTTTGAATGATTCTAAATCATTTATAAGATGAAACTTAGCATGTTCAAAACATCAAAACACCAAAAGCAACCAAATCCCCAAAATTCAAGTGCTTGGCCGAATGCACCATTTGGTGCCAAATTTGGCCATTTGGTCATTTCATGTCTCAAAACTCATCCTAATGAAATCCAATCAACATGAAACTTTGTATGCATCATATACACACCCAAATACACAACATATATGAAAAGCCCCAAATTTGGAATAGGTCATGAACCCTAATTTTTCAATTTCCACAAATTGGACAAATTAGACCAAATACATTAAATCAATTGTTACAATCATCATTCTATTATCCAATCCAAGTCTCAACACAATGAAACAACTCAAGATCAAATCTAGGTCATCTAAGAGTGGGTCAACAACTCTAGATTAGCAACATGGTTTCCAAAACCTCAAAAGAAAGCTTATAACTACAATAGTCACAACCTTCCTTCATCATACATGCTCAACACTTCCATCAAAACTTCCATCAACAAAAACACAAGGAATAAAGAAAGAAATAACCTAAGAACATCATATGTTAAAGCCTAGATCCTAAGGAACATTTTCCTTTCTAATAGCAAGTTGAAAAAACTCACTAAAATCCAAGCTTTCTTTGATTTCTTCTTTTCTTTCTCACAAGCTTCCTTTGCTTCCATTAATGGAGTTTTTCCTTTAAAGTGTGTTAGGTTATCAAATGAAGTGAAATGAAAACAATATATACTTGTTGTAAAATAGCCTTGGCCGAAATTGCAAAGACAAATACAAGTTATATTAATTTCATTTCATTTCATTTCACCTTTATCTTTGATCAACTTGCATAAATATCCTAATAACACTTTATTAGATATTTAATTAAGTCAACAAAGGCAACCAAAAATATATCCCTCTTATATTTTAAGGTCATGGCCGAAATTTTGAAGAAAATAAAGAAAAATGATATTTCAATTTTAAAACATTTTAAACAAATATCAAAGAAGTCAAATCCAATTTGACTACCATTTCCTTTACTTTATGTACAGTCACATTAAACACTTTAATCATTTCCTAACTTTATCATTTGGTGATATATTATATTTTAATTATATTAATCATTTTAACAATTAAATAATTAAATAATTAATTAAATATAAATATATCAAATATATGTATTATATTTACTTTAAATATCTCAAATACATATATTGATGATATATGTCAAATACCTTTATTTGACTATTTATTAATGTGTATTTAATAATATCATATTAAATACAAATACACATTAATTAGGAATAACGGTTCAGCCCGTTCACATGTATTTTCGTTTAACGATTAAACGATTTATAATAATCACATTTATCATAAATGTTGCTCTAGTGCTCTACGAGTATGTTTTCATTATTGAGACTCTCTAGATTCAGGTATATCCGTCACGAAATCCAATTTCGTGTCCATAATCTATCCACCCGTAGATTATGACGATCACAGATAAACGAGCTGAATCATACAGGTCGAGGTCATTGCATACGTATAATCCCCCGTCACATGTATCCAGATAATCCCAGATATATAGATGTAAACGTCAAATCTCTATAGGTATTATCTCTCGACGTATCTATTAGCAATCTCTAAATAACACTCTCGGACTTACTTCCGATGTATACTGTGGCCACAGATTTAACAGACTGCTAATAATATATGGACTACCTATGCTCTGTACACAGAACTGACGGATCCTATCTTGACACACACAGGATATCCTGAGGATCGATCCACACCAACGAACAGGCGGAGGTCTGATCTAAATAGATCGGTGACGTGACTGCCATCTAAGTGTGGAGGATGTCTCATACATCCACAGTGGTGTCTCAAGTCGAAGGACCACTATGCTACTCAACCCGAGAAGATTCTTATTGACGTTGGTGTACCATCCATTAAGAATCTTCGGTGAGCCGTTCAGTGTTTATCCACTATAAACACCTACACGTCTATACGAGTCTCCATAGACTCATGGTTCATTGGGATAAACCATCGGACCAAGTCTCGATATACGACATGTACTGCTCAACGATTTGACTAACCGACCCGTGTTAGCAAATCTTGACCAGGAACTATGTTTGATAATAATCATATAGCAGTGACACTTCCCAATGTCAATTACAAACTAACTTTGTAACTGTGTACTGCATTATATATTATCGGGCCTTTGTCTAATATATACATATCACTAAACCACATTTAGTTTCAATCTATAATCGTAATCAGATCGAATACGTATATAAGAACAAGAGGTGCAACCATAAACAAGTAATATTATGGAATAAGGGGATGTTCGTATTCATGAATCAGACATAAATACAGTCCGGATTGGCGCTCTGAGCACCAACCCCAACAACAGCAACCTACATTTTGAATGTAGTTCCATCTAAGTCAGTACCTAGAACACCTTTAGAGTTATGGAGTGGCCACAAACCCATTGTTGAGTCACTTTCGTATATGGGGGTGCCCAGTATATGTGCTAATGGGTAAGACAACAAAGTTGGAAATGCGTTCTGAAGTTTGTTTCTTTATAGGATAGCAAAAGGCACAAGGGGGAGGTGTGTTTTATAATCCTCGAGATAATAAAGGTGTTTTGTATCGAAAAATGCCACGTTTCTTGAGAATAATTATATGACAGACTTCAAACCTCAAAGTAAGATAGTCTTGGAAGAATTAAAATCTGATGAGATCAGTCAACAACCTGCTAGGATTGTTGTTCCACAAAGCAAGGAGACCACGTCTTCGAGTCAGAACATCTTACCACCTCGTCGTAGTGGGAGGATAGTACGACTACCTTCTCGATATAGACAAGATGGTGAAGCACAAGTTGCTATCACTGATGATGGAAAAGATGACCCATTAACATATAGATGTGCAATGGAAGATCATGACAAAGAGAAATGGCTTGAGGCTATGAAACTTGAGATGGAATCCATGTATTCCAACTCAGTCTGGGAGCTTGTAGATATACCTGAAGGAGTAAATCCTATAGGGTGCAAATGGATCTACAAAAGAAAGAGGGGAGTGGACGGTAATGTAGAGACATTTAAAGCAAGGCTAGTGGCAAAGGGTTATACCCAAAAAGAAGGAGTTGACTATGAGGAAACTTTTTCACCAGTAGTCATGCTGAAGTCCATTCGAATCTTGCTTTCCATTACTGCTCATTATGATTATGAAATTTGGCAGATGGATGTCAAGACAGCCTTTTTGAATGGCTATCTTGAAGAGACCATCTATATGGAGCAACCAGAAGGTTTTATTAGCAAGGACGAAAAGCAAAAGGTTTGCAAGTTGCAAAGGTCTATCTATGGACTTAAGCAAGGTCCAGATCTTGGAACATGAGATTTGATGAGGCGATCAAATCTTATGGCTTTATCTAAAATCCTGATGAATCTTGTGTTTATAAATTCATCAAGGACAAGCGAGTGGTCTTTCTAATACTTTATGTTGATGATATTCTACTTATTGGGAATAATTTAGAACTATTATCAGACGTAAAGGTTTGGCTAGCTGAACAATTCCAAATGAAAGATTTGGGAGAAGCAAGTTATATTCTTGGGATCCGTCTTATTAGAGATCGCAAGAAAAAGGTGCTAGCTCTGTCTCAGGCATTGTATATTGACAAGATGCTTGTTAGATATTCAATGCATAACTCCAAGAAAGGTAACTTACCTTCCCGTCATGGAGTTGTTCTTTCTAAAAGGCAGTGTCCTTCGACACCCCAAAAGGATGAAGATATGAGACGGATTCCATATGCGTCGGCAGTAGGGAGCTTGATGTATGCTATGTATGCACAAGACCTGATATATGCTATGCAGTGGGAATAATTAGTCATTTTCAGTCAAATCCAGGATTAGATCATTGGGTAGCAGTTAAGCATATTCTCAGTATCTACGGAGAACGAGGAACTATATGCTTGTTTATTCTGGCAGGGATTTGATTCCGATTGGATATACTGATTCTGATTTCCAATCAGATACAGATGATCGAAAGTCGATATCTGGATCAGTATTCACTCTTGGTGGGGGAGCTATAGTTTGGAGAAGCATCAAACAATCATGTGTTGCTGATTCAACTATGGAAGCCGAATATGTGGCTGCTTGTGAAGCTGCCAAAGAAGCGGTTTGGCTCCGAAAGTTCTTTACCGATCTGGAAGTGGTTCCAGATATGGACAAGCCATTGTCACTTTATTGTGATAATAGTGGTGCAGTGGCTAATTCCAAAGAACCAAGAAGCCACAAGAGATCAAAACATATTGAGCGGAAATATCATGTGATTAGGGACATTGTGCAACGCGGAGACGTGGCTGTTCTGAAGATTCCATCTGCAGAGAATCTAGCCGATCCTTTTACCAAGACGCTGCCTGCAAAGAGTTTTGAGGGGCATCTAGAAGGATTGGGATTAGAGACATGTCTCATTTGCTTTAGGGCAAGTGGGAGTTTGTTGGGATTTGTATGCCCGACAAGCAAATATGTTCGAAACATGATTGATTAATAAATTTGTGATTCTATTTTATTCCATGTATGCATTTTGATTTGCTTTATAAAATTCATGAAAATTCCGTGATTATTTATGTAGCTTTAAATTAAACATATATGTGTATGTAAAATGTTACATGCATATACGCATGGATAAAATTTAAAGAATAATAATCAAAATTTGTCCATGACTATGATTTGAAGTTGGGAATCTTCAAATCCAAAGTCATGAATACAGTTCATTCCATTATGAATGGTATAGTTCTATCCAGACTATATTATGTAGAGACATAAAAATGAATGTATTTTATATAATAAGATTATATTGGACAGGACCAGATAAAATTGAAAAGTTCTAATAATTTCCGTTAAATAAAGAACATCAATTTTATCATAATGATGGTCATATATGTGATGATCTTAATTCATTATATTTATCAGACTCCTATATCATATTAATTTGTTCTTTAATTTACTCGGTATGGTTTTGTATTTATTACATTTCGTAAACCTTGTATTTTGGGAATGAGTTGAATGAATAGCTGGGAATGCTAACCTGATATAATGAAATCTGTTCATAAGATTCCCTTGTGTTGGTTCAGGACCTGAACGATTAGCGCGCAAATTCATAAAAGTTATGAATTAATTGTTCACTTGAGAACTAATGGAAGTCAAGGATAAAGATGTAATTGGAGAGGTTAACGGATTTTTTATACCTAGCTCCTTTACGAATCTGTTATGGAGGATCACTACATAGGTAATGACTATATCAATGGACGAATACTTTGAGTAATTAATTCTATAATTCTGAGAGTGCAATTCTGGGTATTTAGTGGAGTTACTCCAGAATTAATAATTTCGTTTGATTAATAAAAGAGTTTATAATTAATCGACGGAATTATTGGAGCTTAGAATTATAGGTCCATCGGTCCCCTCGTCGTCTTCTATCACTGTTCGAACGATTATAATTGCGAAGAAAAATAGTTGAATTATTTAAAATAATTATGAATTATTTTACACTCTAATTATTCATATAGCTCATGTTTGGAAATTATGACAAATGTTGTCTTAATATATTTATTAATAGATAATGTATCTATTTATTAAATTATGAAAATTAATATTTATTTAATTTGATTAATTAAATTTTAATTTAATGAGATAATATTTTCAAAATTTGAAAATTTTAAAAAAATTGTTTTTTAATGATTATCTTTGATAATTTAGAGGATAAATATCAAAGGATTTTATTTTTGATTTTATTTGAAAATTAAAATTAATAATATCCTTAATGGATTTGCTTGATAAGAATTTGATTTTGATCAAAGTTAATCAATTCAAAAAATAAAAAATAAAAATCCATATGCTATAACAATAAAAAGAAAACGTGAGCTATTAAAGGTTTGGTTTTTGAGTTTTGAGATTCTGATAAAAAAAAATCAAAGAACAACAACAAACAAAAAAAAGGCTGTAAAGAGAAAATAAAGGGAAATAGTTTTCTTTTATTTTTCTTAAGTTTGATTTTGAGAAAATCAAAAGAAAACAGCATCCAGGATTCGTCTCATGTGCTGAGTAAACGGATCCTAATAAATTAGAGTATTCTTCGTTATTGCTTACACGCCCACACGTGCCGTTGGAGGTGAGGAGATAGACGAGGAAGATCGTGGTTCAAAGAATCGATTTACAAAGATATTCAGATCTGCAGGTATATTTCTTACTTGAGTTCTAAATAATTTTATTATTAATATACTAGAAAATATGGATCCGGTTTTGATTGTTCATGTATGAAAAAATATTTTTTTCTTTCCTGTTACAAAAATTACGATTTCCGCTGCGCATGAACTCTGAAAACTAACAGGAACATTCTCTATAATCCAACAATCTCTTTCATTAGGCTGTTTCCCACGTGTCAAAATCGTGCACACATCTGCTAAGTACGAAGGACAAGTTTACATTCCTGAAATCAATTACTTGCTTATGCTAGCTTGTGTTGGCGTCACTGCCGGTTTCAAAACCACTACAAAAATTAGCAAAGCATATGGTAATTAATTAATTAATTAAGTCTTCCGTAACATATCTTAGCTACTCTTAATTCTAATTACCTTAATCTAATTAGGGTTTTTTTTTTCTTGGTTTGTTTTTAAAATATACAGGCATTGCGGTTGTATTTGTGATGACACTGACATCATTGTTGCTAGTTCTCATCATGATAATGATTTGGAAAACCAACATAATTTTGGTCATCGCTTATGTTTTAGTAATTATGTCAGTGGAATTTGTGTACTTGAGTTCAGTGCTGTACAAATTTGATGAAGGTGGGTACTTACCGTTAGCCTTCGCTGTGGTTCTAATGTGTATAATGTACATATGGAATAATGTGTGTTGACGGCTGATTTTGGTCTCAGGGCAATATGAGAATATTACTCTCGAGATAATCCTCACTCAATAGTGAATTTGTTCGGTTATGGGGGAGCCGAAAGCAAACTTAGCAAAAAGACAGATAAATACGCCAATCGACAAAGAGATTTAACGTGGTTCGACTGGCTAGATCCAACCTACGTCCACGGACACAAACCGAATAATACTTTTTATTACTGAGATATGCTTCTCTGATATCTCTTGTGTTTTACAAGTCTGATCCTAATGATCTTGATATTGATTCTGATGCTCTTACACACACTCTACCCTCCTATTTATAATAATGCAGAATTCAGATTCCTTCTTTTACAAGGGTTCCCAGTCGAATCAATTTCCTGCTCCCATAAGGATTCATAATTTAAAACTACATTTACTTCTTTCATCCTATTAAGACACTGATTCATCAGTTCTCCCCATGAAAGTATGATAATTTGTCATCTTATCCGCAAGAATATGATGCATTATCTTCCTGAGCACGCCTCACCATGTGCTCGGTTTTCATGAGGTCGGTCATAGTGGTCCATTGGACTGAGAATGCTGCTGTCGATCTGATAATGTCCGGTCATTCGATCTCAAGTGGTCTGCCATTTACTCATGTGGTCGGGTCGGTATCAACGATTCTGACGAAGAAGGGAATTTACCTTTTTACCCCTGTCGTACTCCTTAAATAACATAGGACCTGAAAACACCATCAACATATGTCCCCTAGTTCTCGGTTCCAACGAGTTATACAAGTTGGTGCCGGGAACTATATAAGAGTGGTGTGGTTGATGAACTAATAGCCGATATTCTGAAGGAGAAATATCGTTGGCCCATATTTACATCCTGATCGGTCTGACTCAAGTGTTTGGCTTGACTTTCTTCCTCCCAATGTGAGTTTCCTTTATTGCCCCTCTGTAAACCATCCCTCGAGACGCGTAACCATCACATCCTCTTAAATGTCCATCAGATCACTTCTAGCGTTTTACGGGAGTCTGCCACTTGTCAACCATCTGTCGTTCTCCCGCCAAAAAGCAAAACAATCCGACCGTTATGGTCAATTAAAAAGACGTCCAATCTCAGCCGTTCATCCAATTCTGAAAGATCATTCTAAAAGGCGACACGTGGTGTAAATCTGACGCTTTCGTTCAATCCAACGGCCACAAGTGCACCGATCAGACTATAACAAAACGGAGTAAACGATGTTGCCTTTTTTCACGAACTCTTCGATCTCCCCAACCACGAGAACTCTTCTTTTTTAGCTATGACCAGTGAATCCTCAGAACGACCAGACCGCTCCGAGAAATCTGCAACTCTTCTAAAAGAAACAAGTAAGTCTTCTGAACGACCTTTTTGCTTTCGCTTTCCATGTGTTGCGAATCCTGCTCCTTTTTGTTCCTTTCTTTTTTCCATCTTTTTTTTTGTGTTTTGGTTTTGTGCTACTAGGGAGAGATTTATGGCTTGATCGATATTGTTAAGGCATTTAGAACTCACAAGCTTAATTTCAGAAATTAGCTATAAACTGACCTCCCCCCCTCTTTCTTTTATTTCTCGGATGTCAGGGATGTCTGACACCAGGTCTTCCTCTGCAAACCCCGCTAAACCTCCATCTCCCCCTGTTGAAGAGCTCTCCTCGAGCTCGGGGGCACCAAGTATAGAGGAGCTTGATACTACCTCACCCTTTCTGAAATTGAACAAGATACCTACCATCAGAGGATCCCTCGGAATGACCCAGAACCCGGTGATTTTAATTCCTCAGCTCTGGATATGGACAGTCCTTCCAAGATAACTGAAGATGACCTCGCACTGCTTCGGCAACGATATGTCGATATGACATTCCGATAGATATCGCCCTTGAAGTTCCCGGCCAATGGATCGTGCTAGCCAACCTGATGAGGGTTCGGTGGCTCTTCTTCCGGCTTTCTTTGAGTGTGGACTTCGGCTGCCGATGTAACGCTATTTCACCTGGATGCTGGCCGAGATGGAGATCGCCCCCTGTCAACTGAGCCAGAATAGCTGGAGGATCTTGGCCGGGCTTAATGTGATTTGGAGTCGGGCGGGACTCGGTGAACCCTCTCTTGAAGAGGTGAAGAGGCTATATCGATTGAAGGCCAACCCAAAAACGCATCATGGTTGGTATTATCTTTCTACTTATGCTGATTCGCCAAACGTTGTCGGCAATCTCCCTGAATCCAACAAGAACTTCAAAGACTTATGGTTTTGGGCCACAGGAGATTGGGGACGAAGTCTGAGATCGTACGAAGAGGAAGTCTCTGTCCTGGATATCTTTAGGGCGGGAGGTTAGGATTTTTACCCTTAGCGTTCTTACTTTTGATTTTATGATAGGATTTTAACTTCTTTAATTCTTCCCAGCTTGTTGGGGGGACGCTCCCAAGGTTTCCCATCAGGTCCGGCAGCGGGTACGCTGGGCTCGGCGTTATGCCGAACATTGGAAGCAATTGGTTAATGATGCGGCCTTTCTCGAGTCGGGCCTGATTCGGACTGCCCCTCCGAATGTCCCGGGGCGGATAGGTGGGCTTTACTAACCTTCTAACATATCTCCTTGTTTGCTTAGCATGAAGATATTTTGAATTTGCTCAGATTCTGTTCTGACCACCCTTTTTGCCTTTGTTGTTTGTTTTTTTTTGTAGGTATGTCGAAAAGGCCAAAGTCCTTGGATCAGCTGGTCAGTGTAACAAAGAAAACCGGCCACACTGGAGCCGGGTCCTCCCGGAAATAGCTAGCAACCGAGGCAAAAAAGGTGGCTGAAGAGGCGGCCCCGTCAGCTACCCGAAGCTTATCTTCCCAATCCAGGGCATCTCCAACAGTCTCCACCCGTCCTGCCAGCCCGCCAAAACCTACTAGGAAAAGGAGGCGCCTGATCGGGACAGAAGAAGCCGATTTATCTCGGGAGATGGAGGAGGAGCGGGTTGAGTGAGAGGTAGGTTGCTCGGAAAGAGAAGAAGAGGCCGAATGGTACTTCCAAAAAACGGAAAGGCACCGTGATTCTTGGCATGGAAGACCTGGGCAGGGTGTAGGACACAGGACCTGGGCGACGTCGTTCCTAGGCTCGCGGCCTAGTTTGGGAAGTACTGAATAACATGGAGTCGCCACCCGGTGTGAACCGGGACAAAGATTTAAGGCCGCACTCACCCCTCGCAAGGGAAGACCTCAAACCGTTGGGTTCGGAATGGTCCCTTACTCATGTCACTTGTAATGAAAGGATTTATGTAATAATTTAATCAAGCTTAAGTAACACTTATTTCCAAGAGTATAATGCTTCTAAATTCTCATGTGTAAAATAAAACTTATGTACGCATTTCGCATATATCTTACATTTAAATTTGCATGCTTAACATATATCAAGATAGCAACTAACATACAACTTGACTTGCATATCACATTCAGGAAAACACAAGCACACATATTACCCATACAAGCACACATGTTAACCATGCAAGCACATATGGGCACTTTTCCAAGTGGTACGTGGAATTGTAGCCCAAGTACAGACCGCACTACCGTCCATTCGGAATCGGCTACGGAATTTACGTCTGGGTTTCCATCCGATATACGCAAGAATAATACTCAAATGTTATCATGACACAAGCATATGAATTGTAATACATCAACATATTTGCATTTATACATGTGGAGATAGCTACTAGGAAAACTATGCATGAAATCTAATGAAAAGGACTCAGTTCAGTGTTTTCGCGTTCGTGTAGCGTTCGTAAACGCGTTCGAACGGAAATGAAACAGAATGTTCACGTTCGAGTAGCGTTCGTAACGCGTTCGAACGGAAATGAAACAGAATGCTCACGTTCGAGTAGCGTTCGTAAACGCGTTCGAACGGAATGAGACAGAATGCTCACGTTCGTATGGCGTTTGTTACGCGTTCGAACGGATATGAGGCAGAATTCTCACGTTCGTATGGCGTTTGTTAACGCGTTCGAACGGAAATGAGACCTGACACATGATAAGGCAAAAAACACATGCGCGTTCGAGTTGCGTTCGTAACCGTTCGAACGGGAACAGACCTGATGCATGAAATGGGACGCAATACATAAACACAAAATAAAAGGGCGCGGCGAAGTACTGCCATAAATGTGACCTTTTGGGGCTCTTGATCTCTCAAAGAGAGGACCTTTAGACCAACATACGAAGCCCATGCGCGTCACATCACACATACAAGAATAGAACCAATCATATCAACCAAGTATGCCCGATTGAACACATCTGACATCCAATCTGAACACACATCAACCGGCGCGGCAAGCATCGTGGTAACGGGTTTTAACCCCTCCAATAAGGGATCTTTCATTCCACTTAATAAGCCCATGCGATTGATTGAACCATACATAAAAGATAAACTCAATAACATCAAACTAAGTATGCCCGATTGAACGTATCTCGCATCCAACCGAACACACACAATCAACCGGCGCGGCGAAGTAGTGTCACAAAGGTGGCCTTTTCGGCTCTTGTCTCTCCCAATGGAGGACCTTTGAACTAACTCACTAAGCCCATGCACTTGGTTGAATCATGCATAACTAAACAACATATTGAATTCAAGTAAAGAAAACTAAATAAACAAAAGCAACACAACAAAAGAAAGATGGCGCCGTTTACCCAAGCGGTACGTGGAGTTGTGGCCCGAGTACAGATCATATTACCGTCCATTCGGAATCGGCTATGAATTTATGTCCGGTTTCCATCCGATATACCGCGAGAGTTGACACACATCTCCATTCATCCAATACCCACAACATACATCATACACACAACGGATACCACAATACAGAAATATAATCAAAATAAATAACCAGAAAATAAAATGAGAATAAGTGTGAAAGATACCCTCAGGTCTAACCTTTTAAGCCGTCTCTCGGACTCGCGTTCCACGGAAATCGAAAGGGGTAAAGCTCCGCAACTTTCTGGTCCACTGTTCAACGTCCTAGCTCACTGCTTCGTTGTTTTGCTTACGGTTCGAACTCCGTTCTGCTCCTATTCGGCTTCTGTCTTGCTGCTCACTGCACGGGCCACCTATTTTAACGTTTTCAATAAACTATTCCAAGTTTGTGTGGGTTCTTAGTGCAATTACATGTGATTATTTTTAAGATTATCTATGCAGTTTTTTTGTTACTGTTTTTTAAGGATTTGGGCTACTGTTTTAAGGTAATCTAGGAGGTTGTTTAGGCGTGTTTTAGGATTCGGCTAAGGGTGAGTTTGGTGCTTTAGATTCAGCTATGGAGGGTGGTTGTAGGTGCTTTGGATTCGACTATGGAGGGTGGTGACTTGTGGTGGTTTCTTTGTTTTCTTTCTTGTGTATGTGTGAAGTCTTTTCTCTTTTGTTTAGTCTTGGGTGTGTAGAGAGAGTCTAGAGAGATTTCGAGAGAGTTTGGGTGTGAATTATATGTGTCAATGAGAGGATGCCTTTGGTTAGGGGTTGTTTATATAGAGAAGGGTTAGAATTGACAAGGGAAGGGATTTTGGGCATTTAATTAGGATATGATTTAGTTTTAAACAAGGAAATCAAAGGATTGAGGGGGGGACAAAATATTTTATTTTAGGAAGTCAACTAATTTAACTTGGTGTATATCTTATTAGATTAGGAAGTCAAATATATGATTGGCTTTAATTGGTTAAGATTGATTTTAATTAGGCAAATCTTATTTTTAGTTTTAGTATATAATATATTTGATTCATTTATATTAGGCATGATTTTATTTAATTGGTAAATGATTTAAATATTTTATTTAATGTTTAATATTTATTTATTTAATTTGGGATGTGTTTTATGGGCTTTGGGGAGCTAAATGGCTGGGGTGTGAGGCTAGCAGCAAAACCAGAATTACCGGCTCCGTTCGAACGCCTCCTCGCACGCGGCACGAACGTCCACAATCTGCACGAGGTTCGAACGAAATAACGAACGCAGCACCAACGAAGACAGTGAGCTTGTTTATCCTGAATTTTCCCTTCCGATATCCGTTTCCCGCGCTTTCGTGACTCAAAAGGTAGTGCCTCCAAATGAGGCTCATCATCGGGTTTCACATGCGAAAATGCAATGCCTACAGTCGCCCCCACTTTGATAGGGCTTGTGCAGTGTGTGACAGTGACAGTCCTATCAAAGTTATGCAATGCATTTTACTTACCTGGCTAGCTAGCTGTCTCGAGCTGAGCTGATACTGCAGTGGACCTCGATCCTGAGACGCGTCTTGATGCCTGCTGATGATATGGGCCTCGAACCTGGGACGCATCCCAATAGCTGCAATCGACAACGGGGCCTCGACCCTGGGCCGCATCCCAATACCGCTGACATGATGTGATGTGGAGCCTCGCTCCCCAGTCGATATGGGCCTCGCCCCGCCCCCCCTCTGGTACAATGTGGAACCTCGCTCCTCAGCCGATATGGGCTTCGCCCTCCGAGACCCATACCCGGAACTTAACTTCATTGGGACCTCAATCTTCAGATTACTGCCCATATCAAATGCTGTGCCTTTACCATCTCTGATTGGCTTACTGCTCGCTCTTTTCCGTCTTCAACACATGTTTACACAAAATAGAACAAACATAAAAATATGCAATATAGGTTACGTGTATGCATGTATGCAGGAGTTTTCTTATTTCGTTGGGTTAGGTCTTCCGCTGGCGACCAAGTCTTCTCAAGCAAAGTACAACTTCAACCTGTCGACATTGATTGGTTCTGTGAATTCATTTCCTTCCAAGTCTGATAGCTTCACTGCTCCATTTCCCATGACTTTCTGAACGATGTAAGGTCCTTCCCAGTTAGGCCTGAATTTGCCTCTCGGATCTGTCGTCGACGGCCTCGACTGCTTAAGTACCAAATCATCACCCTTTCTGATCTTCGTGGGGCGTACTTTCTTGTTGAATGCCCGGGCTAGTCTCTTCTGATACACTGCATGTGATACAAAGACTTCGTTCTCTTTTCATCCAACAGTGCTAACTGATCAAATCTCTGTGCGGCCCATTCCTGTTCCGGTAATTCTGCCTCTGCTAATACCCTCAGGGACTGTATTTCCACTTCTACTGGTAATACTGTCTTCCATCCCGTAGACCAAGGAGTAAGGTGTGGATCCTGTTGCCGTTCTTACTGATGTTCTGTACCCCCACAAAGCATACGGTAATTTCTCGGCCCAATCTCTACAATTTTCTGTCATCTTGGCTAAAATTGTCTTTATAGTCTTGTTGGCTGCCTCAACTGCCCCATTTGCTTGCGGCCTGTACGGTGATGACTTGTGGTGGCCTATCCCATGCCTCTGTAACATTGCCTTCGTCTCTCCTTGAAACTGGACCCCGTTTGTCCGTCACTACATGATGCGGCATACCATACCGACAAATGAGGTTCCGAGCTATGAACTTTGCCATCTGCTTCGCTGTAACATATACGGAAGGATTCGGCTTCCACCACCCACTTTGAGAAGTAATCTACTGCCACCACTATGAAGCGATGCCCATTTGATGCATTTGGTCGAATTTCCCCATCATATCAATTCCCCATGCGAGAAAGGCCACGGCTCCGACAACCCGTGCAATTCTGTGTGCGGTAAGTGATTCAAATTACCGTGTGCTTGACAACAGTCATGACAGTGCTTTACCATCTTCGCGCAGTCCGTTCCATGGTTGACCAATAAAAACCCTGTCTCACTATCTTGCGCGGGACAAGTTCAACCCATTCATGTGCGGACCACATACCCCGGCATGTACCTCTTCCATCACTTTCTGAGCTTCTTCTTTTCTCAAACATTTCAACTGAATACCGTTTGCCTGCCTCTTGTACAGTTCCCTCTCAAAGTCACATACTGGGAAGCCAACTTCTTCTGAATGGCTATTCTGTCTTTTCTGCCCGCCCCTTCCGGGAATTCACCATGTTCCAGATACCTCTGAATGTCATAATACCAAGGTTTACCGTCGTCAACCTCAACTTCCAGAATTCTTTCTATCTCATAAGCAGGTTTACTTGCTGTTGTCAGTACCAACGGTCTCATCACTAACTTCTCTGGATTTTCCCAAGTCGCCGCTAGTGTAGCCAATGCGTCTGCCATCTGATTCTCTTCCTCGGTATGGGCTGCTGAAACTTACACTCGGGGATATCCTGTGCCAATTTCTGAGGTGAAAAGGTAAGGCTTCGACCGTTCTTTTCCTTCAATTCCCATTCTCCTCGTATCTGCTGGACTACCAGCATAGAATCTCCGTAGATTTCCACACTCCCGGCCTTCAAGGCTATCAAGGTTGTCAACCAAAAGCACATGCTTCGTACTCGGCCATGTTATTAGTCACTCTGAATGTCAACCGCTTAGCCAAAGGCAAAGTCTCTCCCTCGGGGGTGTTACTATCACGATCCCAATTCCGGCTCCCTTTAATTCACTGCTCCATCAAAATACATCTTCCCATCTCTGAACTGTTATTGCTTGGATCTCTTCATCTGGAAACTCAAACTTATACTGATCCCCCTCAACAGGTTGCAATGCCAGAAATTCCGCTACTACTCGTCCCTTGATCACTTTGGAGGTGATATACTCAATGTCAAACTCTGTCAACATACCAACCATCGGCCCAGTTTTCCCACTAGTGAAGGCACTGAATGAAGATATTTCAGAGGATTCTCCTTTGCCACACTTGGATCTTGTAAGACTGGAAGTAATTCGCAACTTTCTGGAAGCCCATACCACTGCAAGACAGATCTTCTCAACTTCCTGATACCGAGCCTCATACGGAAGCAGCTTCTTACTCAGATAATACACTGTATGTTCTACCCCCGTCTCATCTGCCTGTACCATCATACCCCCCAATGCTTCTGATTCTATAGCCAAATACAATATCAAAGGTCTGCCCGATCTCGGAGGTTTCAATACAGGTGGTTTTCCAAGTACTCTCTGATTCTGTCGAAGACGGTCTGACACTGTTCATTCCAT
>SKCR01002978.1:0-17022 GCA_019454045.1 Zanthoxylum bungeanum | reverse complement strand
TATGGTATTCTTTCAGATGAGGACTCCTCCCGAGACACGTCAGTTAGACGATGTGTCCGAACAAAAACTGAATTTTGTTGGACAAGATAAGGTTAAATTATGAGTCGCTCTGAGCTATCATTTCCTTCAACAGGATATGTATTAACAGTGCAAAACTTATTTAGAATAAGGTTCCATATAAATCTGTTTGACAGATATCATATAGGATATGAACAGGAAAGAAACAGGGTTTCTCATTCCTAATAATTTGGGTATGTCGGGCATAACGTTTGGATGATACCAAATTAGAACCCAAATTGGATAAGTGTCATATATAGGTTATCCTAAGGGAAACCATAAGTATAGTACTTATATATCTCACAAGAGAACAATGTGATTGTTGCTCGCCATGCGGTTTTCCTAAGAGGAATACCGATATGCAGTGGTAAGTGGGAGGACAGTAAAACACGATGAAAATCGGGGTAATACTGTTCAAGGCACGAAGTCCGTTATGGAACATAAATAGTTCATCAAGGATGAAACTAAACCATTAATCTTCAAATACACAAGAACCACGTAGATCGGAGAGAATCAGAAAACAACCTGGGGTATGGGTTTCTGATGTAACCCCTTAAAGATGTAAATCTTATGGAGGTATACCAACCGACTACGTACGAGGAAGTGATACAAGGTATCGACTCAATATTATGGCAAAGTGCCATGAGTCCGAAATGGATTCCATGTATAACAACTATGTTTGGATACTAGTTGTTGTACCGTAAGGCATTGTGCCTATTGGTACTGTAAACGTCTTCAAGGAAGACATACATGGATGGCAACATACCAACGTACAAAGCTAGGCTTGTGACGGAAAGGTATCGTTATCAACATTATGTTAATAACGGTTCAACCTTTTACCTGTTGCCATAGTAAATCCATTTTGATGATGCTTGTTGATACTGCATATTTCATTTATGAAATACGTTAGTTAAAGATCAAAATCGATTTCCTGAAAAGGAAACCGTTTGGAGGATGCTTACAACATCCTGACGATTTTGTATAACCGACAAACAAGGTTTGCGGGTTATTCGATCCATGTTTGGATTGAAGCAAGCATAAGGTTCTTGGAACTGTCGTTTTGAAATAATCATAATGGTTTATGATTTGACTCAAAACGAAATGATTCTTGTGTATATAAGGAGGTTAGTGGGAGAGCACTGACAGTGAAATTCCCATAAAGCAATTGGTGAAAGCTTGGCTTTCATAAAAATTCTCCGTAGAATTCTGGGGAGTAACAACCTTTATTCAAGGAATAAAGATCTACTGGGATAGATTTGGAGTTTTTAACACTCTCTGGGAAATTGTACATTTAAAATGTACTTGATATGGTGTCTCATACGCTTTGAGCATATGGAGTCACAATCAGGACAATCCAAGTGATAGTCACTGGATTGAAGTTAAGGACATCTAATAGTATCTTAGAGAACTAAAGATGCTGTCTAAAACTATGGAGAAGGAGAACTTGAAGTGACTGGGATCACTGCCGCAAGTTTCCAAACAGTTAAATACTGCGGTACTATAAAGTTTGAATAACGGGACAGTGAGCTGGAAATCTTCCGAGCAAGATACTATTGCCGAATAAACAACAAATGCGGATTATTGCTGCAGCTGAGGCAGTAATTGAAGCCATTTGGGTCGAAAATAAATCTAATTAGATTAGATATAGTTCTGTTAGCAGCTGAGCTAGGCGTCAGCACAAGGCTAAAGAATTAAAGGTCTCATCGACGATCCAGATATATACTTCTATATTCATCTGATTTGTTCGGATCATACATCGTGGCGATGTGGTGATCGTATAAATCGCGTCAGACGATAATCATGAAAATCCGTTGACGAAAACCTTTCCTCAGCAATTTGAGCAAACCGCACATAGTTCGGGTGTACGACACTTGAGTGACTGGCTATGTGCCAAGTGGGAGATTGTTGGATAATATGACCCATAGCGTCACTATTTGTACAGATCATAGTGTTGTTGTACAAATTAACTATGTGACAAGGAAATTGCACTCTCATCATTTGTGATTAGATCACCTTAGATATATAAATGAGAGAGAGGTCCCTATGATTAGTTCCTGGATTGAGAATGATATGAGACAGTATCAATCCATGAAGGATTAATCATTAAATATCCCTAGCCGGAGTATTATCGAGACTGGACATCGATAATGCGGAATAGGCTAGTATTGCACTTGTGCGCGTTGTGAGGGCACAACAACATAGTTCTCATATATTTGGGTATTGGATACTCATGCAAGTGCGATAGGAGGTTGTGTTTCACCGATGGTACGGGAAACAGCTTCGCTCTGGATAGACCCCTCGGAATCCCATTGGTATTATGACTATGTGTCTATGGGAGTCCGACATCAGGGTAGGTGTGTATGGTCTTAACCTGAGACTTGCACCGCTAATGCTTACGACAATCAAGATGCTTTAGTTGAGGTCGTCCAGGACTCTAACCGGTTCTGTGTATGCCAATGCTGGGTATATTGAGAATCGTAGAGTATTGGGTGTGATGTCAAGACGGAAGTATCACTCTAGTCATAGTGGAGATGATGTCCCGCAGGATACGGTATTAGTGCGTTTAAGTGCTGGCCGGCCATCGGGATATTATGACAAGGTCATGTATATCCGATTATAGAGACTAGTTACCAGACATCCGACATGTGCTTCGGACGGGGCAGACACTTATCCAGCCCCAGCCCTAGCACGTGACTATCCGATACTGGGCCGATATACACAATACTTGGTATACTACGCTTGATATAGATCTTAAATATTCTTAGATGAATATGACCGGAGAATTGGGTAGAGTTCGTGCTTTGCTAGAAGCCGATCTTGCCTCGTAAATCGGTAGAACGTAGTACTTGGTACGTACGTGATTCGGATACTCCGACGACCATATTTACTGCCGACTTATCGGGGATCTCATGGGTCACTTCCCGATAATGCACCGATGACGCATAACTCGCACTCATTAATAATCTGGGATTATATATAGAAGAGAGAGAAAATTAATCTAGGATTAATTACGGAGATATTTTATCTGGGATAAAATATCGTCTAAAGAGAGAGAATGATTAATTTGGAATTAATCGGTAAATTAATATATTCGATATATTAAACGAAATTGGATTTCGACGCGGAATTAAAATTAGATTTTAATTCGGGCGAACGAATTAATTTAGAATTAATTCGTTAGCGACGTGAATAGTGAATTCGCTAGGCGTAATCATTTAATTACGACGCGACGGAAAATTCGCTAATTGAGAATTAGTGAACCCGAGCCCGAGTGTGATTGCGAGCGCATTCGTATTTCGAATTCGAGTGCGGCGACGCAAGTCACATCAAGCGTCAAATCATTCGTCACATCAAGCGTCAAATCAAAAGTCACTTTGAGTGATGTGATTGATTGATGTGATTGATTGATAGACACACATCAAGTCACTTTGATAAAGTGAAAATGAATAGTGATGGGTGTTGTTGGAATAGTGTTGGTGGTTGAGAGAGCCATTACCATTTTATTTTATTTGATATTTTAAATGGTAAATGCTTTGTATATTTTGGAAAATATATAAAGCATTTTTGGTAATTCATTTAACAAGTCAACCATTACACAACTCCTTCATTCTTCTCTCTTTCTCATGCCCAAGGGGCTGTTTCTTTCTTCTCCAACACAGCTCACTACCGTGAGCTTTAGGGGAGCAATGAGTGTGTTTTTGATGCAAAAACACAAGTGCTAGCACACTTACGAGACTTGCGAAGGTGTTAGGGAGGTTCACCCATGAGGCGGGATCCGTTCGACGAAGCTTGGAGCTTGACGAAGGACCATTTTCACGCCCAAAACAGTGAGCAATATCACTACATTTCACGCCCAAAACAGTGAGGATTTTCAAGTTTTGTTGCTTGCCGCGTCTCTCAACCGATCGATGTGAGTATTCCACTACCTCCGTTGATGTATTCACACATGTATTTCATTGCTTGTTTGATCTTGGGACCTAGATAAAACCTAACAGACAGCAGATCACAAATAGGATATCTGTTTACTTTGAATGGCGGTGCTGTCAGTTGGAAAAGCACAAAACAGTCAACTACAGCGGACTCCACCACTGAAGCCGAGTATATTGCATCATATGAGGATGTTAAAGAAGCATTCTGGATAAAGAAGTTCATCACGGAGCTGGAAGTGCTTCACGCGATAAATAATGGCGTCATGATGTACTGTGACAACACAGACGTCATTACTCAATCAAAGGAACCAAGGTCCCACCAGAAATCCAAGCACATACTCAGGCGATTTCATCTCATCAGGGAGATTGTTGAGAGAAAAGAATTTATTATAGAGAAAATACCCAGAGAAGATAATCTTGCATATTCTCTTATTAAAGGGCTGACTCAATAAAAGCATGATTGGCACACCCGAGAGTATGGTGTCCAGATTCATACTAGTTGACTATAGTGCAAGTGGGAGATTGTTAGGGATATGCCCTATACCCAAATTGTGGATGGGCTATATGTACATGTATTTGTAATATTTGCATTAATTAATAAAATGACAATCTTTATTATACGTGTCTTACATAACTTATATGAATCATCAACACTGTAATAAAGCCATTGGAGTAATAAGACGATGGATTCCACGTCTTATGAGAATCATTACTCTTAAATGTTCCTAGTCATAGTTTTGTGAATAATCTGGGCGTTCACAAAGCGGAGAGACTAGCATGATGATATGATCCACCCTAAAGTAGGGTAGCTGATCTAATAGGCTAGTAGCGAATATCCGTCCGCTTGGTGTATCACATGGATGCATGAGTTGCTCGTGTCCATCGAACTGACCACCGAAAGTTTTCATATGGATTGTTGATCCTATGTGTCTGTTAGAACTTTCATGTATCGATTATATGACTAGTCCTTTGACTTGAGGTCTTTACAATCTTATATGTGGATCAAATAACTTTGACATTCTCCTTCCCCGGTTCAAAAGATCCGGTCATAAGGGTATGATTGGGTCATTTGTTGAAACACATGAAGTTTGTAACGATACAATAGAGAATCTCCACTCTCTCGGATAATATTTTCTTATAAGAGTAGTATTCGAGTTCGCGGGTTGATATGTGTGATCAGTGTTTGAGACTGTGGCCACAGCGGATGAATCATGTGAGATTCTTGGGTTAGCATGATTCATGACACTATCAACATCATACCTTTGACCATATGGGTAGACACTTTCCGTACCCTAGGTCAATAGGTGGGGATATAGTGCGGCGAGGGACTGTATCATATGTAAATCGCATAGAGAATGGGTATATATATATATATTTCCTTCTCATTTGGGGGCCTTGGCATATTGCTAGATGTCAACCTTGGTCATTGAAATCGAACGACCATGTGATCGGAGGGTAATTTATGTTCGATTTAATTATCATGATTCATTTCATGTCCAACTTGAGGGGAACCCAAAAGGTCACACACAACAAAGTCGAAATCAATGGTTAACATTGCACAGTACAAATATAACAATATATATGATTGCTGTAGGAATTGTTCATAAATGGTTCAATGTGTTTAATTATTGAACAGATCATTTATGAGGTTCCATAGTGGCTTAGGGATTGGTGAATGACGATAGGGGCACTTTGGGAATTGGAATAAAATAAATTTAAAAAATTACTATTCACATGAATAGTAAAAAAAAAATTTATTGTATTGAATTCTAATTCGGCCCAAACTCTTATTAGGTTTTTATAATCTTTTTAACCACTAAACTAAGATCCAATGGCTAAGATTAAATTAGCTTTTATCCCACATTGGACTCTTAATTAATTTTGTTGTCTTTGAAGCACTATATAAACCCAAAGAACTCTTTACAAATTTGCTACACCAAAACCTTTCATATCTTGGGTTTATATAAGTGAGCAACTCTAAAGTTTAAGAGTAAGCCACTAATTTTGAGGATCCTTAAGTCTAATTGACTAGAGGAACCTCGAGTTAAAAGTTTTGAGGTATTTGCCTAAGCTAGCACCAAGGGCAAAATACCCGTGCACTCAAGGCGTAGTCTTGCCATTGAGTTTTGGGTTTGGTGTGTGCATCTTTGAAGGCCACACACTTGGGTGGCTCTTTGGAACGTGGAAGAGCTTGCTGAGTTCAAGAAAAGCTTGTAGATTGGAGGGAGGACTGGAGGAGTCTACGGTTCAAGTAAGTCTTTTTCTTTCTTTATTTTATTTAGAGTTCTTATGATAGTTAGCATGTTTAGGTTTATGTTCTTTGCATGTTTTATGAGTTTTATGCTTAGAATATATAGTAACATGCCTAGGCTTGTAGAATAATCAAAACAAATGGGTATTGGGCAAAGGGAAAGCGGCATAATAATTTTGATTTTCTGCTGCGCACTCGCGGCCGCTTCCCAACATGGGTCGCTCAAACTTTTACTGAGATATTACTTTCGTCAGTGGATCTGCAAGGTTCTCATCTGAAACGATCTTTCGATCTTAATATCGCCACGATGTATGATCTCATGAATCAGATGAAATCGTTGAAGTACATACTTGGATCATTGATGAGACTGTGGTTCTTTAGCCTGTGTTGTATCCCAGCTCAGCTACTAACAGAACTACTCCTAATCCAATTAGGAATCTATAGATCCAAAATGTTTCTTTTACTGCCTCAGCCGCAGCAATATATTCTACTTTTGTTGTTGAATCGGCAACAGTATCTTGGTTGGAAGATTTCTAGCTCACTGTTCTGTTATTCAAACAAAATATGTACCCTGATTGCGACTTACAGTCGTCTTTATCGGTTTGGAAACTTGCATCGGTGAACCCAGTCAACTCAAGTTCTCCTTCCCCATAAACTAAAAAAGCATCCTTAGTTCGTCTAAGATACTCAAGGATGTTCTTTACATCAATCCAGGGATCATCACCTGGATCGGCCTGATAGTGACTCCACATGCTCAAAGCATATGATACACCAGGTCATGTACATGTTAGTCACAATACGAGCTCTTGGAGACTGTCAACAACTTTTAGATCTATCCCAGTAGATCCTTATTCCTAGAACAAAGGTTGCCTCTCCCAAGTATTTCATGGAGAATTTTAATGAAAGCCAAGCTTTCATCGATTGTTGCATGAAAATGTCATTGGTAAGAAGCAATACATCATCAATGTATTGGACTATGCAGCAATAGCAAACATTAGCCGAATGGATTTAATCATGGCAACGAGTGAAAAAGTTTCATCGTAATCGACACCATGTCGTTGAAGATACCCTTTCGCTACAAGCCTAGCTGTGTATGTTTGTATGTTGCCATCCATGCATGTCTTCACCATGAAGATAAATTTTCTACCAATAAGCACAATGCTTTATGGTACATCAACCAGTGTCCAAACTTGGTTTGTATACATTGAATCCATTTCAGACTTCATGACATTTTGCCATAAAGCAGAGTCGGTACCTTGTATCGCTACCTCATACGTAGCTAGTTTATTATCCTCAATAAGATTAACGTCTACATGAGGTGAGATCAGAAACCCATACTAAGGTTATTTTCTGACTCTCTCTGACCTACGCGTTTCTTGTGTATTAGAAGATTGTGGAACAGTCTCATCCCTAATGGACTGCTCATGTTCCGTGAGAAATTCAGTGCCAGGAACAGTATTACTCTGATTTTCATCGAGTTCTACTTTCCTCCCACTTACCACTGCATCTATGAATTTCTTTTTCAAGGAAAACTGCATGAAGAGCAACAAATATTTTTGTTCCCTTGTGGGTTGTGGAATTTGTTTCCCTAGGATAACCAATTACAATAAAACACTTATCCGATTTGGGTTCCAGTTTGGTACCATCCAAACGTTTAACATATGCCCAGCATCCCCAAATCTTCAGGAATGAGAAACCCGATTTCTTTCCTATTCATATTTCATATGGAGTTTGTCCAACAAACTTTGATGGAACGTTATTCAAATTAAGTATTGCTTTATTCAATGCGTATCCCTAGAAGGAAATTGGTAGCTCAATGTGACTCATTATTGACCTTACCATGTCCAACAAAGTTCGGTATATCTGTTCGGACACTCCACTCAATAGAGGTGTTCCGGGAGGAGTCCACTGTGAAAGAATACCATACTCTTTCAAGTAATCGAGAAACTTATTGCTCAAGTATTTTCCACCACGGTCCAATCGTAATGTTTTAATACATTAGCTGGTCTATTTTTCTACTTCGTGTCGAAACTCTTTGAATTTATCAAAAGTTTCTGACTTATGTTTCATAAGATACAAATAACCATAACGTGATGCAACATCTGTAAAGGTTACGGAGTATTCATAACCACCTCTAGCCTAGCTAGACATGGGCCCACATACGTCACCATGAACGAGGGCTAACATATGCTCAAAGCATATGAGACACTAGGTCGCGTACATGTTAGTCACAATACGAGCTCTTGGAGACTGCCAAAAACTTTTAGATCTATCCCAGTATATCCTTATTCCTAGAATAAAGGTTGTCTCTCCCAAGTATTTCATGGAGAATTTTAATGAAAGCCAAGCTTTCATCGATTGTTGCATGAGAATGTCATTGTTAATAAGCAATACATCATCAATGTATAGGACTATGAATGTCAGTGCGCTCCCACTAACCATCTTATATACACAATAATCATCTTCGTTTTGAAGAAACCATATACCATTATGATCTTATCAAAATGTTGGTTCTAAGAACGCGATGCTTGCTTCAATCAATAAATGGATCGATTTAACTTGCAAACCTTGTTTGCATGTTTTGGCACGACAATATCGTCAGGCTGTTGCATATAAACATCATCCAAAAGGTTTCCGTTAAGGAAAGTGGTTTTGACGTCCATCTGCCATATTTCATAATCGAAATATGCAGTAGTAGCAAACATTATCTGAATGTATTTAATCATGGCAACGAGTGAAAAAGTTTCATCGTAATCGACACCATGTCATTGAAGATACCCTTTCGCTACAAGGCTAACTGTGTATGTTTGTATGTTGCCATCCATGCATGTATTCACCATGAAGACAAATTTGCTACCAATAAGCACAATGCTTTCTCGTACATCAACCAGTGTACAAACTTGGTTTGTATACATGGAATCCATTTCAAAATTCATGACACTTTGCCATATGTAGAGTCGGTACCTTGTATCGCTACCTCATACGTAGCTAGTTTATTATCCTCAATAAGATTAATGTCTACATGAGGTGAGATCAGAAACCCATACTAAGGTTATTTTCTGACTCTCTCTGACCTACGCGGTTCTTGTGTATTAGAAGATTGTGGAACAGTCTCATCCCTAATGGACTGTTCATGTTCCGTGAGAAATTCAGTGCCAGGAACAGTATTACTCTGATTTTCATCGAGTTCTACTTTCATCCCACTTACCACTGCATCTATGAATTTCTTTTTCAAGGAAAACTACATGAAGAGCAACAAATATTTTTGTTCTCTTGTGGGTTGTGGAATTAGTTTCCCTAGGATAACCAATTACGATAAGACACTTATTCGATTTGGGTTCCAGTTTGGTACCATCCAAACGTTTAACATATGCCCAGCATCCCCAAATCTGCAGGAATGAGAAACCTAATTTCTTTCCTGTTCATATTTCATATGGAGTTTGTCCAACAAACTTTGATGGAACCTTATTTAATTTAAGTATTGCACTATTCAATGCGTATCCATAGCAGGAAATTGGTAGCTCAATGCGACTCATTATTGACCTTACCATGTCCAACAAAGTTCGGTATCTTTGTTCGGACACACCACTCAATAGAGGTGTTCTGGGAGGAGTCCACTGTGAAAGAATACCATACTCTTCCAAGTAATCGAGAAACTTATTGCTCAAGTATTTTCCACCACGGTCCAATTGTAATGTTTTAATACATTAGCCGGTCTGTTTTTCTACTTCGTGTCGAAACTCTTTGAATTTATCAAAAGTTTCTGACGTATGTTTCATAAGATACACATAACCATAACGCGATGCAACATCCGTAAAGGTTACGAAGTATTCATAACCACCTCTAGCCTAGCTAGACATGGGTCCACATACGTCACCATGAACGAGGGCTAACAGCTCGGTGGCATGTACATCATTACCACTAAAAGGTGTTTTAGGCACTTTGCCTAATAAACAAAATTCACAGACGCCATATGAATTAGGATCAAATCCGTCCAAGTATCCACTCTTCGAAAGTATGGATATACGAGTCTTGTCAATGTGTCCCAGACGACAATGCCACAGATAAGTTTCATCTGTTTTACTCAATTTAAGCCTTTTGTTTGTCATATTATATGTTTGAGATTCATTTATATTCAAAATATAAAGACAATTATTAACATCTGCTGTACATATCAAAATGTCATCTTTATATTCAAAACACCCAATGTTCCATAATACAAGGTATACCCGCGTTGGGTTAAACAAGATACAAAGTTGATGTTCCTAGTCAAATAAGGCACAAAATAAAAATCATCTAATGTAATTACATGCCCCAAGGGCAGATACAAAACATAGGTCCCAACGGCCAAAATAGCGACTCTCATCCCATTTCCGACTCGTAGGACGATCTCATCTGAAGCCAGTATTCTGCTAATTAACAGATCATGCACACCAGTACATATGTGAATACCATATCCAGAATCAAAAATCCAAATTTTAAAACCAGTAGTGGACATGTTTATAACAAACATACATGAAGCTGGAGCCTTGCCCGTCTTCACTTCCTTCAACTCCGCCTTGTACTCACGGCAGTCACGCTTCCAGTGAACCCGTTTGATACAATATAGGCAGACGTCTTGGGACATGTCCTTAGTCTTCCATGAAGACTTTGATGATTTTGCCCTTCTTTCTTTTCTTCACACCCTCATAAGCCTTCGGCCAAGCCTTGGCCTTCTGGGATGTCGAAGTAAGGTGCGCCTCACGCTTTTTGCCCTTCAGAAACTCTGGCTCTGCTTCTTTCAGCATCTCCATCAACTATCCAAGAGTCTTTTCTTGGTTCATCATGTTATAGTTCTTGACGAACCCGCCCCAGCAGTCGGGCAGAGACTGTAAGATCAAATCTATGGAAGTCTCGGCCTCGAAGGTTATGCCCAGCTGACCTAGTTGTTCGATGTCAGCAATCATCTGTGACACATAGTGCTCGACAGATATACCCTCTGACATACGCGAGCGAAATAGCTTCTTTTGCAATTCGTACTTCTGAGATCTAATGTTGGATCTGTGAAGATCCTTCAATTTCAACATCATATTATAAGGATCCAATCTTTTGTTCTGACGATGAAATTAAGGAGTCATTATGGAAAGCATGACAGATTGAGCACTAGAGTTATCATCACAATGAGTCTTCCAAAGCTCATGCTCTACTATTTTCTCAACTCCGGGCTCAAGCCCGAGAGGTTTCTCTATGACATAGAGTAATTTCTCGGCTCCCAGGACTATCCTGAGATTCATCTCCCAATCTGGAAAATTGAAGTCGTTAAAGACATTGTCGCCAATGACAATGTCCCTAACGCTAATCTTTTCGTCCATCTTTATTGCAATAGTCCAACTATCTAATCAACGATATCGGGTACACTCAAAATGCAATGGTTACTATAGTCTGACTATATAACCAACTACAAATGGAGTAGGGTCTTGTACAATCTAATTGTTCAAAGAAAGCAATTAAAATAATATTAGTCCCACTAATATATTATAACGACGATAAATAATTAAAAGAGCGTATGTAAGCAAGCATTAAACGAAATTGCAAATTTAATATGGCCTCCCACTATTTTTCGGCGAGCCTCTAACCCTCTGTTGAGTACTCGGGAAACCCAATTTCCTAGTGGGCTAGGATCCCGTTAAATAACATACAACATTGACTTTGGCACACAAGCTGTATGAAACTTAACTAGGTAGATCTCTAAGATCAATTGGATCTCATCCAATTCCTAGATCCGGTAGGTGGACCTCCAAGTCCAAAACATATATCCAATATATTTCCTAACCTTTTTTCCTCTGAATCAACTAAGCTTTGGCTTTGGCTCATTAAGCTTAATAATTCCAGTTAAGCGCGACCCATTGACAGTGGGAAAGCTTCGTAATCCACGTCGATGTACAAAAGTGACCTTGACTTTGTACGAGTTATTTATAATTCGTTCGCTTGAATTAAAATCCAATTTTAATTCCGTATTGAAATCTAATATCAATTAATATATCCAATATATTATTTTAGCCCAATTAAATAAATTAAATAGTAAAATCCAATTTAACTATTAAATTTACTTTACCGATTAATTCCAAATTAATCGCGTTCTTTCTTCTAGACAAATTTAATCCAAGATAAATTCTTACCGCAATTAATCCCATATTAATTTTCTCTCTCATAATTAATCCCAAATTAATTCTTGCCGTAATTAATCCTAGATTAATTTTCTCTATCATAATTAATCCTAGATTAATTCTGTTCGAGTCAAATGTCATCGGTAAATCTTTGGGAAGCGACCTAAAAGATCCTTGATATGTTGGCAGTAAATACGGTCATCCGACTATCCGAACACGTGCGTACCCGGTACCACGGTCTCACTGATTTATAAGACATGGTTGGCTTCTAGCAAAGCATTGTGCCTACCCAATTCTCCAGAAATATTCAACGAGGAATATATAATCTGTATCGGGCATAGTATACAATGTATTGCGTAATACGATCCAGTATCGGATGTCACATGCTAGGCCTAGGGCTGGAATTGTGTATGCCCCATACGAAGCATATATCGGATCATCAGCAACTAGTCTCTGTAATCGGATAATCATGACCTAGTCATACTATCCCGATAGCTGCAGCATTTAAGAGTACTAGTTATGTATCTTGCATGATCATCATCTCCATATGACTGAAGTGATACTTCCTGTTGGGTTTTGTATGAAGTCCCAAGATCAAATTTCAAGCATAAATCATGTGCGAATACAACAAGAAGTATGGCGGAATCATACTTACATTGATCGGTTATTCGATGTGTTGAACACAAAATCTTTTCCTCCTCCAAGGTGCTCACGGCAGTGGGCTGTTTTGTGCTCCTCCAAAATCGGCCATGGTCCTCCATTGATGCTCCAAGCTCCAAACTTTGCAAATGGTGATTCCATGCTCACAAGTTGGTTTCCCTATCACCTTCGCAAGACTCCGGATGTGTGCTAGCTCTTGTGAAAATTTGCAACAAATCTTCACTTTGTTTCTTCCATGCTTACGGCATTATGAAGAAAAAATGGGAGAGAAATGTTTTGGCCCTAGGCCGAAAACAATAGAGAGGAAAAATAATGAGTTTTTGTGTGTTGTTTGTGGAAAAATTGATTTTCCAAAAATCTAATACACTTTTCACTTTCAAAAAGTCAAGGCATTAAAGCCACAGCCACCTCAATCACTATTCACATCAAAAGTGACTAGACATCACATCACTCAAAGTGAACAATGATTTGACGCTTGATGTGACTAGTGGTTTGACGCTTGATGTGACTTGTGGTCGCACTTGAATTCGAAATGCGAGTGGGCCCGCAAACACTCTTTGGGCCCGCAAACACTCTCGGGGGTTTGCTAATTCCGAATGAATGAATTTTCCATTGCGACGTAATTAAATCAAATTTAATTAAATAACTTTGCCTAGCAAAATTACTTTTCACTTCGCTTGCGAATTAATTCTAAATTAACTCGTTCGCCCGAATTAAAATCTAATTTTAATTTCGTGTCGAAATCCAATTTCGTTTAATATATCGAATATAATAATTTATCGATTAATTCCAAAATTAATCGTTCTCTCTCTTATTAATATTTTATCCCAGATAAAATATCTCCGTAATTAATCCTAGATTAATTTTCTCTCTCATATAATTAATCCCAGATTAATAAAGAGCGAGTCATACTTCATCGATGAATCTTCGGGAAGTGACCTATGAGATCCCCGGATATGTTGGCAGTAAACCCGGTCGTCGGACTATCCGAACACGTACGTATCTAGTACTACATTTTTACCGATTTACAAGACATGGTTGGCTTCTAGCAATGCACCGTGCCAACCCAATTCTCCAGAAATATTCTTACTGGAATATATGATCTATATCAGGCATAGTATACGTAGTATTGCGTATAACGATCCAGTATCAGATGTCACGTGCAATGCCTGGGGCTGGAAATGTGTCTGCCATGTACGAAGCACCTATCGGATCTCTGGTAACTTGTCTCTATAATCGGATAAACATGACCTAGTCATAATATCCCGATAGCTGCAGCATATAAGAGCACCAGTTCCGTATCCTACGTGATCATCATCTCCACTATGACTAGAGTGATACTTCCATCTCGACATCACACCCAATACACTATGATTCTCAATATACCCAAAAGAGGCGTACACAGAACCGGTAAAAGCCCTGGACGATGAAAACCAAAGTATATTGATTGTCGCAAGTATTAGCGGTGCAAGTCTAAGGTTAAGACCAAATAAACCTACCCTGATTCGATTTCCATAGACACATAGTCATACTACCAATGGAATTCCGAGGGGTCTATCCAGAGCGAAGCTGTTTCCGTACCATCGGTAAACACAACCTCCTATTACACTTGCATGAGTATCATATACCCAAATAAATGAGAACTATGTCGTTATGCTCCCATAACACGCACAAGTGCAATACTAGTCTATTCCGCATTATCGATGTCCAGTCTCGATAATACTACGACTAGGGATATTTAATGATTAAACCATCATGGATTGATACTGTCACATATCTTATCAATCCGGAACTAATCATATGTACCTTATATCATTTATATGTTGGAAAATCTAATCCATGTCCCAAGATCAAAAGAACAAGCAAAACATATAAATGAATGAACAATATTGAAGTATGGCGGAATCATACTCACAAAGATCGGAATGCGGATGCGTTGATGAAACAAAATTTCTCCTTTGTGCAGTGAGGGGGTTCGGCCAAACAGAAAAGAGAAGCTCCAAGAAATTTTTGATCCTTCCAAGCTCTAAGATGAGTTTCCCATAACACCTTTGTATGATCCCTTGATGGTGCTAGCCAAAGATGTGTATTTTATGTTCCAAACATGCACAAATTCTTCAAGTTTTTGCAACAAAAACAGAAAAGTGGAGAGCCAAAACTGCAGTGAAGTTTTCGGCAATGTGAGAGAGAGGAGAGATCTGATTTTTGTTACAAAAATCAATTTATATTTATGCCATAATATTTATTAATTAATAATAAACTTATGACACAAATCATGCAATGGCTTAGAGTGTCAAACACTCAATTTCCATGCAAAACCCTTGAGTGCATTGTACACTATCTCCATGCAATGCATCAACAATTAAATAATGCATATAATGACATGTGTCATGTGGGCCCCACACGTTTCCAAATGAAAGTGGGCCCACGTGCACTCACGCGTTCGGGTTCGATATTTCCGAAATACCGAACTTACGTCGCGACGTTAATTAAATCGAATTTAAATAAATAATTGCGCCTAGCGAAATTATTATTTACGTCGCTAACGAATTAATTCTAAATTAACTCGTTTGCCCGAATTAAAATCTAATTTTAATTTCGCGTCGAAATCGAATTTCGATTATTATATCGAATATAATAATTTTTACGATTAATTCCAAATTAATCGTTCTCTCTCTTTATATAGTACTTTATCCAAGATAAAGTCTCTCCGTAATTAATCCAAGATTATCGAGTTTGAATCATACGTCATTGGTGAATCTTCGGGAAGCGACCCAAGAGATCTCTAGATATGTTGGCAGTAAATCCGGTTGTCGAACTATCCGAACACGTACGTACCAAGTACTACGTTTTTACTGATTTACAAGACAAGGTTAGCCTCTAGCAAAATGCCATGTCTACCCAATTCTCTAGAAATATTCTTATTGGAATATAAGATCTATAACAGGCGTAGTATACCGTAGTATAGTGTATATCGAACCAGTATCGGATGATCACATGTAAGGCCTGGGGCTGGAGATGTGTCTGCCCCGTACGATACACATATTGGACATCAAGCAACCAGTCTCTTTGAATCGGATAATCCTGACCTAGTCATATTATCCCGATGGTTGCAACCATTATAGAGTACTAGTTCTGTATCCCTCGTGATCATCATCTCCATATGTCTGAAGTGATACTTCCATCTTGACATCACACCCAATACACTACGATTCTCGATAAACCCAGAAGAGGTGTACACAGAACCCGTTAAAGCCCTGGACCACCAAAACTAAAGTTTACCGATTGTCGTAAGTACTAGCGATGCAAGTCTCAGGTTAAGATCATATGTACCTACCCTGAAGCGGACTCCCATAGACACGCAGACATACTACCAATGGGACTCCACGGGGTCTATCCAGAGTGAAGCTGTTTCCGTACCATCGGTAAACACAACCTCCTACCGCACTTGCATAAGTATCCAATACTTAAATATATGAGAAATATGTCGTTGTGCCCTCACAACATGCACAAGTGCAGTACTAGTCTATTCCGCATTATCGATGTCCAATCTCGATAATACTACGACTAGGGATATTTAATGATTAAACCTTTATGGATTGATCCGTCTCATATCATCACAATCCGGAACTAATCATAGGGACTTTTACTATTATATATCAAAGTAAATAAATTACAAAACGGTAAAAGGCAATTTCATTACTACATAGTTAATTTTGTACAATAATACAATATCATTTACAAAATAGTGACGCTATGGGTCATTACTATCTAACATTATACATCTTGTAATCTAATTAAAAATGATAAAAGAGCAATTTCCTTGTCACATAGTTCATTTGTACAACAACACCATGATCTGTAAAATATGATGCTATGGGTCATAACTGTCCACATCTCCCACTTGGCCTATAGCCAATCACTCAAGTGTCCTACACCCAATTATATACGTTCGCTCAAACTTTTGCTGAGAAAATAC
>SKCR01002977.1:0-17484 GCA_019454045.1 Zanthoxylum bungeanum | reverse complement strand
CATCCATGTATTCACACAAAGCATGTTATCAATCAATTTAATCCAATTAATTAATCTGAAATTAATGACCATCCAATGTTCAAACAACGATTTGATTTGCGCGAGTCCAACTCGTTTAAGAATAAGTACTCAAAGTATGAATTCTTGAATTATATTAAACTACAATATTAAATCCAATTTAATTTGTATTCAATACTAATTCTTTATTTAATTCTAAATTAAATAATTACACTTTATAATGAGCCTTTTGCGACTTAGATTCTAAATCTAAACCTTACGGGTCTCAAAGCCCAATTAACATCCAATGTCAATTTAATTAAAGTCCAATGGGCTTTCAATTAATTTATAAGGCATGGACTTTGGCAACCAAAGCCCAATAAGGAATCGCCCTTTGCCAAAAATCAATTTAGGCCTAATTAAAATTTTAAAGGCCCATTTAATCATATTTGGACTTTATGTAAAGTGTTTTAGGCCCAATTGGATCCAACCAATTAACCTAAACCACACTTGGCCCAACCAAGCCCATTAAGCCCAAATACAACTTTATAAGCCCAATTCCAAATTAAACCCAATTAATTTAATCACAATATTCTAACTATCACAATTAAATTAATTAAAGTGTATTAGCCATAATTAATTAGTCAAATTAATATTTCCAAAATATCAATTTACATAATTAATCATGCTAATCATCATCAACACATGTCCAACATTATTGAATCAAAATCAATTCATTTCCATGCTTTTAAGCTCACGGTAATTTAGATATTTTTAAGTTATGATATTTTATTTAATGACTTAGTTGCCTTTGTTGACTTGCTTTATTACATTAAATGGTTTAATGATTAAAGTTGTCAAGTTAATAAAAGAAAAATTAAATGAAACAAATTTTGAAAAATATCATGATATTTTATATACCTAAAATTTCGGCCAAGGCTATTTTTTTTTGGTATATATTGTTTTGTTTTCATTTTAGTGTTTTATTAACTTAAAACCTTTACCAAAACTCCATTGAAGAAAACAAAAGAAGCTAGAGAGGAAGATAAAGAAAAACAAGGAAAACCTGGAATTTTAGTAAGTTTCTTCAACTTACTATTAGAGAGGAAATTGTTCCTCGTGTTGTAGGCTTCATGCTATGATGTTCTTGAGTTTTTCTATTCTTTATTCTTTATATTTTTGATGGATGAAAGTTTGATAAAGGGGTTGTGCATGTATAAAGTTGATAGAATGTTACTAATGAAGTAGTAAGCATTCTTTTCATGGTTTTAGAACCTTGTTGCCATTCTAGAGTTATTGACCCACTCTTAAATGACCTATATTTGTTCTATAATTGTTTCATTGTGGTGAGGCTTGATTGTAATGGAAGAAACATGATTGAAGTATTGGATTTTGTTAATTTGGTCTAATTTGTCCAATTTGAAGAAATTGAAAAATTAGGGTTTAAGACCACTTCCAAATTTGGGGCTTTTCATTTATATGGTGTATTTGGATGTGTATATGATGCATGTAAAATATTGGGTTGATTGAATTTTTTCTTAATGTGTTTTGAACTTTGGAAGTGCAAAATGCACATTGACATGCTTCATTGAGGCTCTCGGCCTTGGTGATAAAATTTGGGATTTTTGTTGCCAATTGTATTTTGACATTTGGGACATGTTAAATTCATATTAGAAATGATTTAGAATCATTCAAAATTGTTTTGAACAATTTCAGATTAAAATGAATAAAATACAATGCTTAAAGGGCAATTCGGTAAATTCACATAAATTTGATTTATAGTGTTTTATTTCATAAATTTATTATTGGGTAATTGAATAAATAAGTTTATTTAATTAATACAAGAAAAATTTTTGAAATCGGAAAATTTTGATTTTCCACTATTCCGCTGCGTTACCGGATTTCCGTAATAAAACCCCTTCAAAATGGTATCAGAGAAAGTCTGATTCTAGGCCCCCTAATATGATTAGCCCTTTAATTCAATGTTTAATCATGTTTTCTTGACATTATACATGCATTTTATAATCTAATTTGATTAGATTTAGGGTGTATGACACTTAGCGGAAAATCCCTAATTAATAAGGTTTAAATATAATTATGTATTTGATGCATGTTATGTGTTCCGTCTTGTCAATACAGTTTATAAATATTTCTCTGTGACTACATCCGAGACCGTGCCTCTGTTGTGAGGGTGTAGTCGATAGAGATTTATTTATACCGGATGTATATCAGATACTAGATAAATTCAAGCGAAAGCGCAATTCTGAACGTGCCCTAGCTGTCAGGGTTACGCAAGTAACATGAGTTTATCATTGACGAGTTTAACCTTGGTACGTCTCCTTGTGGGCATGCCTTAGCAGCGACTACGAGAAACGACCAGGACCGGAAACCCAGAAGTCACTAGTGAGTGATTGACAAATGAGTTGTCTACCTGATGAATATACGTAGGCGAGACCGTGCCTCTATTGTGAGCTAAAATATATTCACGAGATCCACTTTTCACTATTTGTATTAAATTTTAATTATTAAATCTATGTATTCTGTTTAGGGATTACAGTATTGCATGATTTAGTGGGAGGGTCATTTTTAGATTAAGAATCCATGATCTAGTTTATGCTTATGATATTATATGAAACTGCTTAAATTTCTGCTAACCGTTTTTGTCAGACAATTATGACCCATAGCGTCACTATTTGTAAAAGACATTGTGGTTTTTGAACAAATTAATTATGTAGCAATGGAAATTGCATTTTATCATTTTGTAATTTGATTACCTAAATATATAAATAATAAAAGTCCCTATGATTAGTTCTAGATTATCAGATATGAGACAATATCAATCCATAAAGGTTTAATCATTAATATCCCTAGTCGTAGTAATATCGAGACTGGACATCAGTAATGTGGAATATACTAAGTATTGCACTTGTGAGTGTTATGGAAGCGTAACAACATAGTTCTCATATATTTAAGTATTGGATACTTATGCAAGTGTGATAGGAGGTTGTGTTTACCGATGGTACGAAAACAGCTTTGCTCTGGATAGACCCCGCGAATGTTGGACAATTATGACCCATAGCGTCAATATTTGTACAAATCATGGTGTTGTTGTACAAATTAACTATGTGACAAAGGAAATTGCTCTTTTATCATTTGTGATTAGATCACCAAAGATGTATAAATGATAGAAGGTCCATATGATTAGTTCATGGATTGAGATGATATGAGACAATATCAATCCACGAAGGTTTAATCATTAAATATCCATAGTCGTAGTATTATCGAGATTGGACATCGATAATGCGGAATAAACTAGTATTACACTTGTGCGCGTTGTGAGGGCATAACGGCACAGTTCTCATATATTTGGGTATTGGATACTCATGCAAGTGTAATAGGAGGTTGTGTTTACCGATGATACGAAAAACAGCTTCGCTCTGGATAGACCCCTCGGAATTCCATTGGTAGTATGACTATATGTCTGTGGAAGTCCGAAATAAGGGGTAGGTGTATTTGGTCTTAACCTGAGACTTGCACCGCTAATACTTGCGACAATCAATATGCTTTGGTTTTGGTCGTCCAGGGCTTTAACCGGTTCTGTGTACGCCTCTGCTGGGTATATTGAGAATCGTAGTGTATTGGGTGTGATGTCAAGACGGAAGTATCACTCCAGTCATAGTGGAGATGATGTCACGTAGGATACGGAACTAGTACTCTTAAGTACTGCAGTCATCGGGATGATATGACTAGGTCATGTTCATCCGATTATAGAGACTAGTTACCAGACATCCGACATGTGCTTCGTACGGGGTAGACACATTCCAGCCGCAGGCCTAGCACTTGACATTCGATACTGGATCACTATACGCAATACTACGTATACTACGCCTGACATAGATTATATATTCTAGTAAGAATATTTCTGGAGAATTGGGTAGGCACGGTGCTTTGCTAGAAGCCAACCATGTCTTATAAATCGGTAAGCACGTGGTATGAGGTATGCACGTATTCGGATAATCCGATGACCGTATTTACTGCCAACATATCCAGGGATCTCTTGGGTCGCTTCCCAAAGATTCACCGATGACAGTTGACTCGAATTAGAATTAATCTGGGATTAATTAAGAGAGAGAATTAATCTGGGATTAATTAAGATGGAGAAAATTAATCTGGGATTAATTGAGGTATTATTTAATCTGGGATTAAATGTGTTCGAAGAGAGAAAACGCGATTAATTTGGAATTAATCGGTAGAATAAATTTAATAGTTAAATTTGATTTTTCTATTCAATTTATTCGTATGGGCTAAAATTAATATATCAGATATATTAATATGAATTGGATTTCATTACGAAATTAAAGTTGGACTTTAATACGAGCGAACGAATTAATTTATAATTAATTCGTAAACGGCATTCGTAATATATTTACGAGGCGTCGTCATTTAATTAAATTAGATTTAATTATTTAGGGACGGAAATTCATTTAATCGGATTAAACGAATCCGAGCCGCGACAAAAATTCGTAGAATCCATTTGAATTTTGAATTCAAATGTGGGGCCCACTTCACATGTGGTAGTTGGGAGGGTAGTTGGCATTTATGCCAAGCCACCAACCATCCAACCACCTTGTAATGGTTTTGGTAAAACCATTTACCCAACCACCTAGTTTAGGTGAAAAGGGTAAAAGGGATTTTACCAAAAGCCTTCTCTCTCTCTTTACTTCCAACACAACACTTGGAACAAAATTGAAAACCCTAGAATTCTCTCCATGGGCGTGAACTTGAAGCCTTCATCTATTTGATTTTGTTGCAAAATCAACAAAGCTAGCACTTCATGGAATCAACTAAGGTGATAGGGAAACCAACTCAAAGCTTGGAATCAGCAAAGGAAGGATCTTGGAGATCTTCATTCAAACAACTCAAAGCTTGGAATCATCAAAGGAAGGATCTTGGAAACCAACACAAAGCTTGGAATCAACAAAGGAAGGATCTTGGAGATCTTCTTCTCAAAATTTTAAAAGCTCAAATCCATTCAATGTAAGTAATCCCGCAACTTATTTTGAATTTATGAACATGTTTTCATGCTTATTAGATCCTTGGCATGTTCTAGGAACACTAACAACAATATCAAGAGCCAATTTTAAGCATGAAAATTTTAGGGTTCATGAGACTAAAATTTGGGGCTTTTATGTTTTGAACTTGGTTCTTTCAAATTGATGCTTTGAGCATGCTTAGAATATGATAACGTAGAGTTATGCATGATTACATTTCAAATAAATTGATTGGATCAAATTTTTGAATAAACCCCTCACTGGCCGAATGTAGCAGTGAATAGTACTGTAGTTATTAATTTTTTTTTTTTTTTTGTAACATGAAATGATGTGTTTAAATGCATGTTTAAATTTTGATTGTTGGTTTGATTGGATTAGAATCAAAGTCAATAAAGTTCATGTTAAAATCAAAGAGCATGTTGAG
Source organism: Zanthoxylum bungeanum (assembly GCA_019454045.1). NCBI lineage: Eukaryota > Viridiplantae > Streptophyta > Magnoliopsida > Sapindales > Rutaceae > Zanthoxylum > Zanthoxylum bungeanum. Next base: position 12,012 of record SKCR01002977.1, on the reverse strand, counting down.
CATGAAATGATGAATTTTGGATTCAATTTGTGTTAAGCATGAAATGATAAGTTTTGGCTTCAATTTGTGTTGTGCATGAATTGATGGATTAAGCATGATTAATTAAGTAAATTGGTATTTTGGAAATATTGAGTTTCATTAATTAATCATGGCTAATACACTTTAATTAAAATAATTGTGATATTTGGAATATTATAATTATGTTAATAAGCCTTTAATTATTAGTTGGGCTAAAAGTGTGTATTTGGGCTTAATGGGCTTGGTTTGACTAAGTTTGGTTTTGGACTTTTGGATTGGATCCAATTGGGCCCAAAATCAATTCCTTAAAGTCCAAATACATCACTTGGCCCTTTTAAAGAATTGAATTGGGCCTAATGGGCCTAAATTGATTTGTTGGCAATAGGGTGATTCCTATTGGGCCTTGGCATTTTGGGTTTGATCCATTATGGCCAAACCCCATGCCTTAAGAATCAATTAAAAGCCCATTGGACTTTAATTAAAATGGCATTGGATGTTATTGGGCCTTTGAGACCCATTAAGATTGGATTTGAAATCCAAGTCTTTAAGGCTTATAAGTAAGTGTAAATATTTAATTTGGAATTAAATTTGGAATTAGCATTGAATACAAATAAATTGGATTTAAAGTTGTGGTTGAATATAATTCAAGAATACTTACTTTGAGTATTTATTCTTAAACGAGTTTGACTCGCGCAAATCAAATCGTTGTTTGAACATTAGATGATCATTAATTCAAAGATTAATTAATTGGATTAGATTGATTGAATAACATGATTTGTATGAATACATGAATGTATTGCATGAATAATGTATATCGGATGGATATTAGAAGGGCGATGGCAATTTTGGAAATTGTAATAAATTTAGAATTTATAAGATTGGACATGCGTGTCTAGCCTTTTATCTCCTTATTCTTTGTATTTCTCTTCTCACCAATTCCCCTCAATGTTAATGAGGTTTCTTTATTGTATTATATAATTAGGTAGAAGTTAGAATAGTTCTAGCCGGGGAGAGGAAAGGGAGTGATTTGTTGTAGGAAAAAATTGTGACATATCCATCCGCATATCATTATTAATTTATTTATCGCGCCTTATTATGCTTTTAGAATGCATGCTTAAGGGTGTATGATGAGACCTAATCAAAGATAATAAATTGGTTGCCAATTTACGCGAAAAACCCTCAAAACATATTAAGCGTTTTTCCTTCCGTTGAGTGATTCTCACTCAAGATCCAAAGTTGGCATTGGTTTGTTGGCCAAAGTCAAGACCTTTGTCAATTGCGGATGTGTTTGAATCATGAGAGTTTTGTTCCATATCGGTGTCTTGTCCAAGTCGTGATTTGTTGGCCAAAGTCAAGATCATTTCTTGTCCATCGACATTGATTACGAAGCTTTCCATGTCAATGGGTCCTGCTTAACTGGAATCATTAAGCTTGTTGTGCCAAAGCCAAGGCTTAGTTGATTCAGAGGAAAAGGGTTAGGAAAATATATTGGATATATTGGCATATATATTTTTTATATGTTTCGGACTTGGATGTCCACCTACTGGATCTAGGAATTGGATGAGATCCAATTGATCTTAGAGAACTACCTAGTTAAATATCATATAGCTTGTTGGCCAAAGTCAAGGTTGTGTGTTATTTAACGGGATCCTAGCCCACTAGGAAATAAGGTTTCCCGAGTACTCAACAGAGGGTTAGAGGCTCGCCGAAAAATAGTGGGAGGCAAGTATTAAATTTGTAATTTCGTTTAGATACTTGCCAATACACGCTCATTTCAATATTCGTCATTGTTTATTAATAAATATATTAGTTGGACTAATATTCAATTGTTGTTTTAATTAAACAGTTGGACTGAATTCAAACTACTTCATTTATAGTTGATTATATAATTGGATTATAGTAATCAATATATACTTGATTTTAACCAATAAAAGTATACTTGATTATATAGTTGGACTATAGTAATCATTATATTAAATAGTACTTGAAATCGTTGATTGGATAGTTAGACTATTGGAATCAAGATAACTGAAAGATTAATGTTTAAAACATAATCCTGGGTGAAAATGTGCTTAAACGACTTTAATTTTTAAATTGGGAATAAAAATTTCAGGATGGTCCTGCAAAATAATAAGTTACTTTATCTGATAAAATAACATATTAAGCCTAAGCCCAGAGTTAAGCAAATAGTAGAGCATGATCTTTGGAAGATTCATGTGATGATAACTTTAGTGCTTAATCCATTATGTTTGCCATAATGACTCATTAATTTCTTAATTAGAACTAAGGATTAGATCCTTAAAGTATGATAATGAAATTGAAGGATTTTCATAGATCTATTCTTAGATCTTAGAAGTATTAAATTGCAATAAACAACTCTTGGAGAGTTAATGATTATTCTCAAGGAGACCAAAGTCAAAGTTTGCAATGAGGCAAGAAGCACAAGGCGCACTGACCGGCGTAAACACACACGTATAACGCAAGCGCACGTATCGTTCAAGTAGTATAAAAATATCGATCCCACGAGGACTTAATATCTAATCTATTAATTTTATGAGGTCAAATGATTACTAGTATCTAACAGGTTGATTGATTGATTTGAAATGGTGACGATTCTAAATTTAAAAACAAGTAAATAAAATTGTCGAAAAATAGGTTTTAAGAAAATTCAATATTAAAAACTATCTAGGGTTGTGATTTCTTCCAATATCATTTAAAGATGAAGTGATTATCTTAAAGTTAGGTAATATATTGATTTATTAACCTGGAACACTAAATTATGTGTAAGCCTCTGTCGATGGTCAGACATAAATACCCAGTTTAACCCAATTGAACCATATGTCTATGTCAACCAAATTATCTGGATTCATTAAGTTTAAGTCCCAATTATGGCTACCCCCGCCCGACAGGTATATTCCTATCCTGTAAGGAAATCTATTAAAGGGTTATCCATCCTCAAGGAAGATCGTGGGCTATTGAGTCTAAGGCTGAAACCTAAAATCCCTATGTCTAGTTCATTTTAGATTTACCAGATCAATTTTATTAATGGCCAATTAATGAAAAAGCATTAAGTTTAAGACTCAATAAATAAATCTTTATATCACCCAAGCTATAATCTAACCCTTATAAAACGGTGATATTGGATTTCATCACAACCCCAGATAACTAATTTAGTTACAACACATAACTAGGGCTAGTAAAAACTTGAAAATAAAAGACATAAAGTAAAAATGCGGTAAAGTAAATACTGAAAAGTAAATTACAATAAAATAAAATGCTAAGGTAAAAGGAATTACTTTTACTACTACTAATTTAGATATCTCCCATAAAATAATATATAAACTTGTGATTCTTTTTCCAACCAGCCATATAGGCGGTAACCTGATTAAGTCAAATTAAGTCCAACCAGCCATAAAGGCGGAACCAAAATTAAATTACCAACCGACCAATCTGGCGGTATCCTTTTTAAGTCAATATTTTAAATAGTGAACATATTATTTTTAAGGGAGATTAATCTAAATAGTAACAGTAAAAGAATTACCTTTCACCCTAGCTGGGGGAGTTACCTCCTAATGGTAAATAAAAACTGTAAAAAGTAAAAAGTAAAAAGTAAAAATTAAATTACTATATAAACAAAACGTAATTAAAATTAATTACAAAACTAAAAAACTAAAAAACTAAAAATTAAAAGAAGTAGAGAGAGAAACTCTCTCTTTAGAAAGATTATAAGAGAGAGAGTGGTGCACTGAATTCTGAAATTTCGCGCTCTATTTATAGGCAAAAAAATTCGGTTTCTGGCGTCGCGACGCCAAGGACCTCAGCGTCGCTACGCCAGGTTTGTCGACGTGGCACGCTCTGGTTCGCTGGTTTGAAGATTCTGGATAAGCTGATAAGGTGACACGTGGCAAAGTGGTTGGGCTTCAATTATTGTGACACGTGGCGGCTTCTGATTGGTCGCTGAGATTCTTATCCGCCATGTGTCAGATAAGGATAGGATATCCAATAATTGATGCGGACGTGGCGCTGACGTGGCGCTGACGTGGCGGTGAGGTGGCTGTGACGTGGCGACACGTGGGAAAGAGACTGTCGGCACCATAGAATTGCGACACGTGGCAGCTTCTGATTGGCTGATGATGACGTGGCGGTGAGGTGGCAATGTTGACTTGTTGACTTGCTGACGTGGCTGATGACATGGAGATGACCTGGAGTGACACGTGGCGATGGTGACTGTCGGCAACGTAGGATGCTGACACGTGGCAAGGCGCATGTTAGTAGATCGGCTGTGATGGTGACACGTGGCACGGCGCATTTTAGCAAAGTCAAACTTTTCTCAGATTCTGATTTGTGGACCCGGCGCACGTTAGCACTGTTCGGCGCATTTTAGACGTCGCGACGCGCTGAAGACCAAAATATTCCAGTTGACGCATTTTTGTCCGTTTTTGCCCCAAATTGCCTCTAATGCTTTCCAAACTTTATTTATCTACAAAATAACACCAAATACATCAAAACGTTCACAAAACTCGCGAAACTATACAAAATATTAAGTTAATTGAGTGGGAAATAGTGATATAAATACCACTCATCACACACCCTACTTCGATATTCTAGAAGGCCAAGGCTTGGCCAAAGACTTCTGGAATATGAAAAGGGCAAAGGCAAAATCATTATTATCTTCTAGGAAGATAAATGACATATCCCAAGATGTCTGTCTACACTGTGGCAAACGGGGTCACTGAAAGAGTAACTGCCGTATGGACAAGGCATATATGAAGGAATTGAAGACGGGCAAGGCTCTGAATTCATAAATGTTTGTCATAAACATGTTCACTACTAGTATTAAAATTGGATTTTAAATACTAAGTGTGATACATAAATATGCATTGATGTGCAGAATCTGCTATGAGCAGGATACTAACTTCAATTGAGATTAATCTGCGAATCGGAAACGGGACGAAAGTCACTGTTTTACCGTAGATACCTAAGTTTAGGAACTACCCTTCGGGTGTGTACTTAAATTAGGAAACTGTTATAATGTAACTAGTTTTACTAGAAACATTAACTCCATATCAGGGTTTAACCCGTTGCGGGTATTCCTTTATATTCTATAACACTAAAGTGTTTTATTTTATAAAGATGATATTGAGATAAACACATTAGATGTGAATAACAGTATTTATATTTTGAATATAAATAAATCTCAAACATATATGACGAACAAATAGCTCAAACTGATTTGATCAGATAAGACTTATTTGTGGCAGTGTTATCTGGGACACATTAAACAAGACTCGTATATCCACACTTTTGAATAGTGGATACTAGGACGGATTTGATTCCATTCAAATGATGTCTACGAATCTAGTTTATTAGGTAAAATACCTAAAATACATTTTACTTGGTAAAAATGTAAGTGACATCGATCTGTTAGCCCTCGTTCATAGTGACGTAAGTGGGCCCATATCTAGCTAGGCTAGAGATGGAAATGAGTATTTCGTGACCTTTACGGATGTGGCATCGCGTTATGGTTATGTGTCTCTTATGAAACACAAATCGGAAACTTTTAGAGTTTCGACACAAAGTAGACAAACAGTTCAGCTAAAGTATTAAAACCATCACGGTTTGACCATGATGAAAATACTTAAGCAGTAAGTTTCTCAAATACTCGAAAGAGTATTGTATTCTTTCAATGAGGACTCCTCCTGGAACATGTCAATCTGACGGTGTGTCCAAACGGAGAAACCGAATTTTGTTAGACATGATAAGGTTAATCATGAGTCGCTCTGAGCAACCATTTTCCTTCAAAGGGATAAGCATTAACAGTGCAATACTTATTTTGAATAAGGTTCCATGAAAATCTATTAGACAGAATTTCATATTAGATATGAACAGGAAAGAAATCGAGTTTTCTCACTCCTGAAGATTTGGGATGCTGGGCATATGTTTGGATGATACCAAACTAGAACCCAAATCGGATAAGTGCCTAATTGTAGGTTTTCCTAAGGAAACCAAAGTATAGTACTTATACATCTCACATGATAACAATGTAATTGTTGCTCGCCATGCATTTTTCCTAAGAGGAATACCGATATGTAGTGGTAAGTGGGAGGATAGTAAAACTCGATGAAAATCAGAGTAATATTGTTCAAGGCACCTAGTCCTTAATGGAACACAGACAGTTCATCAAGGATAAAACTGTACCACAATCTTCGAATACACAAGAACCGCGTTAGTCAGAGAGAGTCAAAAAACAACCTGGGAGGTATGGGTTTCTGATCTCACCTCATAAAGATGTCAATCTTATTGAGGAAGACAAACTGACTACATATGAGGAAGTGATACAAGGTATCGACTCCCCATTATGGCAGAGTGCCATGAAGTTCGAAATGGATTCCATATATACCAACTATATTTAGAGACTAGTTGATGTACCAGAAGGCATTGTGCCTATTGGTACTATATAAGTCTTCAAGGAAGACATACATGGATGGCAACATACCAACGTACTAAGCTAGGCTTGTAGTGAAAAGGTATCGTTATCAACATTGTGTCGATTACAATGAAACCTTTTACCTGTTGCCAAGGATAAATCCATTTGGATAATTTTTACTGATGCTGCATGTTTCATTCATGAAATATGGCAGCTGAACGTCAAAATTACTTTCCTTAAACGGAAACCCTTTTAGAGGATGTTTATAACATCCTGACGGTTTTGTCATACCAAAACTAGCAAATAAGATTTACAGGTTATTCGATCCATGTATGGATTGAAGTAAGCATTGGGTTCTTGGAACTATCGTTTTGATGTAATCATAATGGTGTATGATTTGATTCAAAATGAATATGATTCTTGTGTATATAAGGTGGTTAGTGGGAGCACACTAACAATTATGTCTTAAATAATGATGATATGTCATTTCTTGGAAATGATATTCCCATATTACAATCGGTGAAAGCTTGGCTTTCATTAAAAATTCTCCGTAGAATTCTTGGGAGTAACAACTGTTATTCTAGGAATAAAGATCTACTGAGTTAGATCTAAAGGTTGTTGACACTCTGTGAGAAATCGTACATTGAAAAATGTACGCGACCTGGTGTCTCATATGCTTTGAGCATATGTATTCACAAACAGGTCAATCCAAGTGATAGTCACTGGATTAATATTAAGAACATCCGTTAGTATCTTAGAGAACTAAGGATGATGTCTTAAACTATGGAGAATGAGAACTTGAAGTGACTGGGATCACTGCTGTAAGTTTCCTAATCGATAAAATAATGGTACAATACAGTTTGAATAACGGAACAGTAAGCTGGAAATCTTCCAAGCAAGATACTATTACCGAATAAACAACAAATGCGGGTTATTGCTGCGACTGAGACAGCAATAGAAGCCATTTGGGTAGATGATACATCTAATTAGATTAGATATAGTTCTGAAAGCAGCTGAGCTAGGCGTCAGCACAAGCTAAAGAATTAATGGTCTCATCAACAATCCATATATATATTTCGACTATTCATCTGATTCGTTCGGATCATACATCATGGTGATGTGATGATCGACTAAATCACATCAGACGATAATCACGCAAATCCGGTGATGAAAGCCTTTCCTCAGCAGTTTAAGCGAACCGTACATAGTTCGGGTGTATGACACTCGAGTGACTGGCTATAGGCCAAGTGGGAGATTGTTGGACAATTATGACCCATAGCGTCACTATTTGTACAGATCATGGTGTTGTTGTACAAATTAACTATGTGACAAAGGAAATTACTCTTTTATCATTTGTAATTAGATCACCAAAGATGTATAAATGATAGAAGGTCCATATGATTAGTTCCTGGATTGAGATGATATGAGACAGTATCAATCCACGAAGGTTTAATCATTAAATATCCCTAGTTGTAGTATTATCGAGATTGGACATCGATAATGCGGAATAGACTAGTATTACACTTGTGCGCGTTGTGAGGGCATAACGGCATAGTTGTCATATATTTGGGTATTGGATACTCATTCAAGTGTAATAGGAGGTTGTGTTTTACCGATGGTACGGAAAATAGTTTCGCTCTGGATAGACCCCTCGGAATTCCATTGGTAGTATGACTATGTGTCTGTGGAAGTCCGAAATCAGGGTAGGTGTATTTGGTCTTAACTTGAGACTTGCACCGCTAATACTTGCGACAATCAATATGCTTTGGTTTTGATCGTCCAGGGCTTTAACCGGTTCTGTGTACGCCTCTGCTGGTTATATTGAGAATCGTAGTGTATTGGGTGTGATGTCAAGACGGAAGTATCACTCCAGTCATAGTGGAGATGATGTCACGTAGGATACGGAACTAGTACTCTTAAGTACTGCAGTTATCGGGATGATATGACTAGGTCATGTTCATCCAATTATAGAGACTAGTTACCAGACATCCGACATGTGCTTCGTACGGGGTAGACACATTCCAGCCCCAGGCCTAGCACGTGACATTCGATACTGGATCGCTATACGCAATACTACGTATACTACGCCTGACATAGATTATATATTCTAGTAAGAATATTTCTGGAGAATTGGGTAGGCACGGTGTTTTGCTAGAAGCCAACCATGTCTTGTAAATCGATAAGCACGTGGTACGAGGTATGCACGTATTCAGATAATCCGATGACCGTATTTACTGCCAACATATCCAGGGATCTCTTGGGTCGCTTCCCAAAGATTCACCGATGACAGTTGACTCGAATTAGAATTAATCTGGGATTAATTAAGAGAGAGAATTAATCTGGGATTAATTAAGATGGAGAAAATTAATCTGGGATTAATTGAGGTATTATTTAATCTGGGATTAAATGTGTTCGGAAGAGAGAGAACGCGATTAATTTAGAATTAATGGGTAGAATAAATTTAATAGTTAAATTTGATTTTTCTATTCAATTTATTCGTATGGGCTAAAATTAATATATCAGATATATTAATATGAATTGGATTTCATTACGAAATTAAATTTGGACTTTAATACGAGCGAACGAATTAATTTAGAATTAATTCGTAAACGGCATTCGTAATATATTTACGAGGCATCGTCATTTAATTAAATTAGATTTAATTATTTAGCGACGGAAATTCGTTTAATCGGATTTAACGAATCCGAGCCGCGATAAACATTCGTAGAATCCATTTGAATTTTGATTTCAAATTTGGGGCCCACTTCACATGTGGTAGTTGGGAGGGTAGTTGGCATTTATGCCAAGCCACCAACCATCCAACCACCTTGTAACGGTTTTGGTAAAACCATTTACCCAACCACCTAGTTTAGGTGAAAAGGGTAAAATGGATTTTACCAAAAGCCTTCTCTCTCTCTTCACTTCCAACACAACACTTGGAACAAAATTGAAAACCCTAGAATTCTCTCCATGGGCGTGAACTTGAAGCCTTCATCTCTTTGATTTTGTTGCAAAATCAACAAAGCTAGCACTTCATGGAATCAACTAAGGTGATAGGGAAACCAACTCAAAGCTTGGAATCAACAAAGGAAGGATCTTGGAGATCTTCATTCAAACAACTCAAAGCTTGGAATCATCAAAGGAAGGATCTTGGAAACCAACTCAAAGCTTGGAATGAACAAAGGAATGATCTTGGAGATCTTCATTCAAACAACTCAAAGCTTGGAATCATCAAAGGACGGATCTTGGAAACCAACTCAAAGCTTAAAATGAACAAAGGAAGGATCTTGGAGATCTTCTTCTCAAAATTTTAAAAGCTCAAATCCATTCAATGTAAGTAATTCCGCAACATATTTTGAATTTATGAACATGTTTTCTTGCTTATTAGATCATTGGCATGTTCTAGGAACACTAACAGCGGAATCTCATTGGTAGTATGACTATGTGTCTATGGGAGTCCGCATCAGGGTAGGTGTATTTGGTCTTAACCTGAGACTTGCATCACTAGTACTTGTGACAATCAATACTCTTTGGTTTTGGTCGTCCATGACTTTAACAGGTTATGTGTACGCCTCTTTTGGGTTTATTGAGAATCGTAGTGTATTGGGTGTGATGTCAATATGGAAGTATCACTTTAGTCATATGGAGATAATGATCACGCAGGGATACATAACTGGTACTCTAAATTGGTTGCCACCATCGGGATAATATGACATGGTCATGATTATCCGATTAAAGAGACTAGTTGCTTGTAATCTGATATATGCTTCGTACGGGGCAGACATTATTCCAGCCCCAGGCCTTGCATCTGACATCCGATACTGGATCGCAATACGTAATACTATGTATACTACACCTGATATAGATTATATATTCCATTAAGAATATTTCTGGAGAATTGAGTAGGCACGATGCTTTGCTAGAAGCCAACCATATCTCGTAAATCAGTAAAAACGTAGTACGAGGTACGTACATTTTTGGATAGTCCGACGACCGAATTTACTGCCAATATATCCAGGGATCTCTTGGGTCGCTTCCCGAAAATTTACCGATGACGTATGATTCGAACATAATTAATCTAGGATTAATTGCGGAGAGATTTTATCTGGGATAAAATACTATTTGAATAGAGAGAATGATTAATTTGGAATTAATCGATAAAATAATATATTCGATATATTATACGAAATTAGATTTCGACGCGGAATTAAAATTGGATTTTAGTTCGGGCAAACGAATTAATTTAGAATTAATTCGCTAGCGACGTGAAAAGTAATTTTGCCAGGCATAATTATTTTATTAAATTTGATTTAATTACGTCGCAACGGAAACTCGTTAATTTAGAATTAGCAAACCCGAGCCCGGGCTGTGTCGCGGGCCCACTCGAATTTTTAATTAAGTGGGGCCCACATGGATTTTGAATCAAGTGGGGCCCACATGTCACATCAGTTGTCACATCATTTGTCACTTTAGTTACTTTTGGTGATGAGTTTTGGTGAGAATGATGATGACTTGCCTTACACACTTCCTAAACATGATGGCTTGATTGACTCATACCAAATGTTTGGTATATGATTATTAGATTTTTGAAATCAAAAACCAAGTCAACACAACTCACTCCATCTCTCTCTATCACGGTTTTCATCAAAAATTACAATATCCCTCTCATTTTCTCTCAATGCCGAGAGTTGCAATGAGAAGATAGAAATTTTTGTGGCAAAAATTTCAAGAGCTAGCACTCAAAGGAATCATCCAAGGTGATAGGGAAACCATCCCAATAACTTGGAATCAAAGGACAAAACTTGGAGCTTGGATCTCATTCCCCAACTTGGTGCTTGGCCGAAACTTGGAGAAGAAATTTTAAATTTGACGCATCCATAAGCCGTTCATTGTAAGTATGATTCCGCCATACTTATTTATGTATTCACATGTTTTATGCTTAAATATGATCTTGGGAATGCCTTAGAAACCAACAATGGTATCAGAGTCTAATTTGAGCATGAAAAATATTAGGGTAAAATTTGGGTAAATTGGATTTGAGCATGATTTAACCAAATTGTTTGTTTGAGCATGCTTTTATATGGATAACTTAGAGTTATATATGATCAATTTTATGACAAATTAATTGGATCAATTTTTGCCCAAAATGTTGGCTTGGCCGAATGTAATATGCCCTAAATAGTCATGGTATTTTTTGTTCTTTTGATCATTGGATGAGTTGAAAGACATGAGATAAATTGATTTAGGATTTAATTGGATTAAAATCGAAATCGGATTTATAAGACCCTAAAATACCGTGAGCTATATAGCATGAAATGAGATGATTTTTGTTTCAATAATGTTGGACATGTGTTGAACAAATTAAAGTATGATTAATTGATTAAATTGATATTTTGTAAATGTTAATTTAGATAATTAATTGATGTAATACACTTTAATTAGTTAAATTATGAAATTTGGAATTTTGAAATTTAATTGGTTGGGCTTAATTTAGAATTGGGCTTAAATTGTTGTATTTGGGCCTAATGGGCTTGGTTGGGCCAAGTTAGTTTAGGTCAATTGGATTG
>SKCR01002976.1:0-17166 GCA_019454045.1 Zanthoxylum bungeanum | reverse complement strand
TTATCATGATTTGTACATATATTGATTTGAAATGAAAGCTAGGGTTTGGGTTTGTATTGATATTTTCATGGAATCCCCATTAGTGTTGTGGGAGGATTGAAGCATGATATTTTTTGTAGAGTGTTAATATTGCAAGTGGTAGTGGTGTTGTGTTCATTACTGGTTTGATGTAGTGTTGTTTCCATAAGTTGGGTGAGAAATTTGGGGGTTCGACTATGAACTCCTCTTGTTGGTGAGTGATAAGTGTAATAAGAAACCATGGTGATGCCTTGAGTGAATTTTCAGGTTGGATACATCATAATGGTACCTCAAATCAACTTAGAATGTGAGAAATGTCTTAGGCTTCATGGGTATATGTATTGTTCACGTGCATTATTAGAATAGTAATGTTCAAAATTGAATCCATAGATTCCACGCCAAATGATCTCTTCAATTTATTTGAGCACTCATGTATTAGGTTGTCGGTTCCGTGAGTGAATCTTATTTTCCATATTATGTTTCAAGTTATTACGGTTGTAGTATACCTTACGTACCGTTTATATATTTAATTTGTGATCTAAGTTTCATGTTACACAAAATATGTTTCATAATCTTCAAGTCAGATTTTATGTTTACAGCTCACGTTCTTAGTTTGTAGCTCATATTTACAAGATTACAGTTCGTGTTTTCAGAAGCCATGTTGATATGTATTCAACTTGTGTCCACATGTTACATGTTTACAAATTTACGTTTTCAGCTTGTGTTTTTCTATTATAGAGGTATTGGTTAGGAAATTCGCTAAAATGATGTTCATCTCATATTTATTCTAAAATAGGAAATGAGCCCAGTATGAACATTGTAATAACCCAGTACACATATTAGTTCATGATTTTTGGGTTCCAGGTCATTATTTATAGTTAAAGGTCATAGTTTGTAGTTTATGTTTCATGTTTTACAATTAAGTTATATTTTCCAATTTGTGCTACAGCTTTCACATCATGTTTACGATTTACCATTCATGCCTATAATTTATAGTCATGTTCTACAGTTTTTGTTCTCAATTTTCAGTTTCAGTTCATGTTTTACATTTTCAATTCATGATTCATTTTTCAGTGTTCAGTCTTCAACTTTTAGCTCATGCAACAATTTTCAATCATGTTTCCAATTTATTCTCTACAGCTTCAGTTCAAGTTTACAGTTTCAAGTCATGATTACAGTTTTTTGTCAATGTTAACGTTTTCAGTTCATGTCATAGTTTTTGGTTCATGACGTGTTCCTCAACTTTCATGTTTACAGTTATAGTCACTTTATCATGTTTATAATTTTTAATCATGTTTCTAGTTTATGTTATACAATCGGCTGCTACAATTATAGTTTCCCGTTCAAGTTTATAGTTTCGAGACATGCTTAAAATATCATGTCATGTTTTTAGTTTTTCAATTCTGGGTCACAGTTCATGCTTACAGCTCAAGTTTCTTAGATTGTACTTATGTTTATAGTGTATGATTTACAATAGTTACCCTATGATTTACGTGTTATCAGTTTCTGTTTTATACGTTTTCAGTAATGCTTTACAGATTATAGTTCATGATTTTAGTTTATTTTATGATTTGTATGATATTAGTTCACGATCTACAGCTTTCAGTTTAAGAGTTACAGTTCAAGCGTCATGTTTTACATTTTATAGCCACGTTCATAGTTTAAGTTCTATAGTTTACGGTTTATGTTTTCACATGTCACAATTCTACAGTTTATATGTCAGTTCATGATTCACGTTTTACATGTCATGATTTACAATTATGTGTCATGATTTACTATTTTCTGCCATGTGTTCTATGTGTCATTTTTACGGCTTACGTTTTCACGTAATATGTTTTCAGATTCACAGTTTGTATGATTTCAGTTCATGTTTTAAATGCTCATAATTCATGTATACAGCCCTCAGTTTATGGGTATGTGTTCAAGTCTCACAAATTAAAGTTTACATTTCATGTATAATTTTACAAGTCATGTTTACAGTTCATATTGCAGTTGCATGTCATGTTTACAGTTCACATATATAGTTACAATATATATTTTTCAATTCATGTTATAGTTTCGAATTTACTCTTGTGCTGTAGAAATTCATATATGTAGTGGACAAGCTTTGAAGAAGATTGATATAAGCTGCAATCATTAGGAACACAGTCTTGAGGGTCCACATGTTTAATTATGTATCGCATTAGGCTGCCAGGCCACATGATAATCATGTATAGATCATGTTGTAATAAGTATGCTTCATGTATTTCATGTACATTGTATATCAGATATGCATGTTGGTCATGTCTTGTAAACTGGGATGTGACAGTAGCATCAACAAAGGAAGTCATTTAATATATTGTAAGACAAAATATTGGCAGAGGATCTTTGAGTCTTGCATAGTCTTTAAGTGTGTGTGTGTGTGTGTATATATATATATATATATATTGTAATTTAGGACGTTTCATCATCCCATTCATTTTTTTTATTCTTTATGTAATTTAAGACGTTATATCGTCCCATTAATTAATTTATTATTTTTTATTCAAGTAATTTCGGATGTTCTGTCATCTTATTTAATAAAACATTTTTGTTTCATGTTCCTATAGTGAAGGCACGTAACTTTTAAGATATTTTCCATTTATCGCCCTAAAATGTAATTTGCCATCCAAATATTTCAAATGATAAGCTCCATTGTGCAATATAACTTCCACCTTATATGGTTCCACCCAATTAGGCGAAATTTGTATTTTGGGTTTTTGGCATCAAAATGTAGTATCGCCTTCCACATCAATTCACTCTTTTGAACTACTTAGCCATAACCTTCTTATTATTCCTTTCAGCGTCTTGTTGGACGATTCCGCTTGACAGTCTGATCGCGTGAAATATGGCGTAGAATTCACTAATAGAATTCCAAATTTGTTCAAAAACTGGTTTACTCTATCATAATTCAAGGAAGTTCCATGATCTACCATTAACGTTTGCGGTATCCCAAACCTTTGAATAATGTGGTTCTTGATGAAATCGATGACTATTTCTTGCGATATTCTATAAAGGAATGACCTCCACCCATTTAGTGAAAAAATAAGTAGCAACAATAATAAATGTATGTCTCTTGACTGTTGTAGGGTGAAGTTTTCTGATCAAATTGATCGCCCAACCCCTAAATGGCCATGGCTTTATAATAGGAAACATTTCTCTCGCTAACGCTCTTTCTATCAGCCTGTTCCTTTGACGTGCTAAGTGTCCCTTCGCATAAGCGACACATGCCTCGCCTATTTTTTTTTTTACCAATAATGACCATTTTTGATGATTAGACATCTAATCTTGACAGTCCAACACATTTCAACAACACACTATTCTTGGAGTTTTTTTGTATAAGATATCATCTATTAGCAAAAAATTCAGGGCACACAACTTTAATTTTCGATCCACTTGACCGTTGAGATCTTTCAAGAATTCCTTAATCTTTTTCCTCCAATCATTTATATCTTCATCCTTTATAGTTGAGATGCTTAATTCTTCTTTTCGTCCTTGTAATGTAGACTTAATTAGTCCATTTTCGCATATTGTATCATGCATAACATTTTGTATCTCCTTGCACCCTGAAGCTACTTGAGCTAATTCATTTGCCATTTCATTATTCGTACTGAGGATGTACTGAATCTCTACTTGATCAAACTTCTCTAATAGTCCCTAAACAATTTCTAATAATACCATAATTGATGGATTTTGGCATTTAAAAGAATCCATTACTTGATGACCACTAATTATGAATCGCCTTTAATGGATACATGACACATCCTAGTTTACCTATGACATGACCACCAGACGACAATGATACTATCTACATAAGCTTCTGACTTGAACATGTATAATGAAACATGATCTACTAATGAAATATCTGATTCTGGATTCATGCATGACTGATACGTAAGTATTCATATGAATTACATGAAACATGTTTAATACAATGTAGTCTATACGTGTACACATCAATCGTCCTTATGGCCTATCATGAAAATATATATGTGGACCCCTAAAGTTGTGTTCCTAATGAATACAACATGTATCCATATTTTCCAAAGCCCATATACTAGAAGTCCCACAATAAAAAATTGAAAGAGGGAAAGTAAGTTGTATGAAATACCTAATGAGTGAATACTGAAAAGTCAAACATAAATTAATATCACATGTATGAATGAATTTGCTTCGTAAATCATGAACCTGAGTTATGAGCTTCTGAAACGTAAATCATAATTCTTTTAACATATACCTAAATAATATAATATTTTCTGTAAATTGAGACGATGACTGAAAGTTTATAATTACAAACATAAATATGGATTCGCAAACTATAAATATGAATTGGAAATTGTACTTTGTAAACTTGTTTGAGAACTGTAAACTTGACCTACATACTATAACATGAACTATAAACTGTAACACGAATTGTGAACTATAACATGAACTATAAACTGTAACATGCATTGAAACCCATAAACATGACTGTAAACTGCATGCAAGACATGCAAACTGTAAACTGTAAACTATAAACTGAATCATGGACTGAAACTACAAACATGATTGTAATCCTTAAACATAACTTGTAAATTGACAATATATCTTGTAAAATGTAAACTTAACTGAAAGTTATACTCGTGATTTAGAAACTGTAAACATGATCTGAAGCTGTAATTACAAACTATAATATGAAGACCTAAATTGTAATCAAGAACAGTACCCATAACATGAACTGAAAGCTGTAAACATGAATCGTAATTGTAGTCATGAACCATGGGCTAAAACTGTAAACGTGATCTGAAACTATAAATCAAGAAAAACTATCAAACTTGAATGATTACATATATAATGATTAGGATTGGGACGTCTCCACTATATCGCCATACGTATTGGGATTTGACTGTTGCCTCTACATACGCTTGCATATGTTAAAAGCCATGAAAAATATCGCCAGTATCTTAACCCGGGGGCGTGTGACCTACTTAGCGGGCCTAGCATTTGTTAGAGTCCTAGAAATGCCAATGATCTCTAAACATTGATTTGTGTGTGAATTATCAAGTATAAGTTGCAGAAAAACCTACAATGATCGGATGAGAAAATACAAAACTTTCTTTGTTCTTGAAGCTCCAAGCTTTCTTTTTGAGTTCCAAACTCTTGGGTGAGTTTCCCTATCACATTTCTTTCACTCCTTTAAGTGCTAGCTTGAACAAAATTTTTGAAGCAAAAATTTACCCTCCAAGGTTTGAGGCTCACGCCCAAAGAGAGAAAAAAAAGATGATGAATAGTTCCAAACTTGAGTTACTTTCTAAAAGTTATGTTGACTTGGTAGTTGTGTTGAGTAATTAATCCAATTAATACTTTCCAACCACTTCCATCAATGTGTAGACATTTGATGTAAGTAAGTGGGTCCCACCACTTTAAATACAAAATTCAAGTTGGCTTACACAACACACTTCGAGCCCGGGTTCGTTTAATCCAATTAAACAAATTTTCCGTCGCGACGTCATTAAATCTAATTTAATTAAATAATTATGCCTACCAAAATTATTATGAAAGTCGCTTACGAATTAATTCTAAATTAATTTGTTCGCTTGAATTAAAATACAATTTTAATTCCGTATTGAAATCCAATTTCAATTAATATATCCGATATATTATTTTAGCCCGATTAAATAAATTAAATAGTAAAATCCAATTTAACTATTAAATTTACTTTGCCGATTAATTCCAAATTAATCATGTTCTCTCTTCTAGACGAATTTAATCCCAGATAAATTCTTGCCGTAATTAATCCCAGATTAATTTTCTCTCTCATAATTAATCCCAGATTAATTTTGCTCGAGTCAAATATCATCGGTGAATCTTTGGGAAGCGACCCAAGAGATCCTGGATATGTTGGCAGTAAATACGGTCATCGGACTATCCGAACACGTGCGTACCCGGTACCACGTTCTCACCGATTTACAAGACATGATTGGCTTCTAGCAAAGCACCGTGCCTACCCAATTCTCCAGAAATATTCAACGAGGAATATATAATCTGTATCAGGCATAGTATATAAAGTATTACATAATTCGATCCAGTATCAGATGTCACATACTAGGCCTAAGGCTGGAATTGTGTCTGCCCCGTACGAAGCATATATCGGATCACTAGCAACTAGTCTCTGAAATTGGATAATCATGACCTAGTCATACTATCCCGATAGCTGTAGCATTTAAGAGTACTAGTTATGTATCATGTGTTATCATCATCTCCATATGACTGAAGTGATACTTCCATCTTGACATCACACCCATTACACTACGTTTCTCAGTAAACCCAGAAGAG
Source organism: Zanthoxylum bungeanum (assembly GCA_019454045.1). NCBI lineage: Eukaryota > Viridiplantae > Streptophyta > Magnoliopsida > Sapindales > Rutaceae > Zanthoxylum > Zanthoxylum bungeanum. Next base: position 10,815 of record SKCR01002976.1, on the reverse strand, counting down.
GCGTACACAGAACCTGTTAAAGCTCCTAACGACCAAAACCAAAGCGTACTGATTGTCGCAAGTATTAGCGATGCAAGTGTCATGTTAAAACCACATACACCTACCCTGATTCGGATTCCCATACACATATAGTCATACTACCAATGAGATTCTGAGGGGTCTTTCCAGAGCGACGCTGTTCCCGGTCCAATGGCTAACAGAACCTCCTATCACACTTGCATAAGTATTCAATACTTAAATATATGAGAACTATGACGTTAAGCTTCCATAACGCGCACAAGTGTAATACTAGTCTATTCCGCATTATCGATGTCCAGTCTCGATAATACTACGACTAGGGATATTTAATGATCAAACCTTTCGTGGATTAATATTGTCTAATATTTTATTAATTCGGTACTAATCATATGGACTTTTATCATTTATATATCCAAGTAATCCAATTATAAAATGATAAAAGAGCAATTTCCTTTGTCACATAGTTAATTTGTACAAGAACACCATGTGTTTTACAAATAGTGATGCTATGGGTCATAATTGTCCAAAAATCTCCCACTTGGCCTATAGCCAATCACTCAAGTGTCTAACACATGAACTATGTACATGTCGCTCAAACTTTTGCTGAGATATAGCTTTCGTCAGCGGATCTGCAAGGTTATCATCTGAAACGATCTTTTCGGTCTTGACATTGCCACAATGTATGATCTTACGAATCAGATGAAACCGTCGAAGTACATACTTGGATCATTGATGAGACCGTGGTTCTTTAGCCTGTGTTGTAGCCCAGCTCAGCTGCTAATAGAACTACTCCTAATCCAATTAAGAATTTTTAGATCCAAAATGCTTCTTTTGCTGCCTCAGCCGCAACAATATATTCCATTTTTGTTGTTGAATCGGCAATATATACAATGATTACGACTTACAGTCATCTTTATCGGGTTTGGAAACTTGCATCGGTGAACCCAGTCACCTTAAGTTCTCCTTCTCCATATACTAAGAAAGCATCCTTAGTTCGTCTAAGATACTTAAGGATTTTCTTAACATCAATCCAGTGACCATCACCTGGATCGGCCTGATAGTGACTGCAGATGCTCAAAGCATATGAGACACCATGACACGTACATGTTTGTCAATGTACGAGTTCTCGGAGAGTGCCAAAAACTTTTAGATCTGTCCCAGTAGATCCTAATTCCTAGTATAAAATTTGCCTCTCCTAAGTTTTTCAATGGAGATTTTTAATGAAATCCAAGCTTTCACCGATTTTACTATGTGAATGTCATTGCTGAGAAGCAATATATCATCAACGTATAGTAATCAATGTCGGTGCGCTCCTACTAACCTTCTTATATACACAAGAATCATCTTCGTTTTGAATGAAACCATATTGTAATATGATCTCATCAAAATATTGGCTCCAAGAACGCAATGTTTACTTCAATCCATAAATGGATCGATTTAACATTGCAAACATTGTTTGCATGTTTTGGCATGATAAAACCGTCAGGCTGTTGTATATAAACATCCTACAAAAGGTTTCCGTTAAGGAAAGTGGTTTTGATGTCCATCTGCCATATCTCATAATCAAAACATGCAGCATTAGCAAGCATTATCCGAATGGATTTAATCATGGCAACAGGTAAAAGGTTTCGTCGTAATCGACACCATGTTGATGACGATACCCTTTCTCTACAAGCCTAGGTTTGTACGTTTGTATGTTTCCATCCATGTCTGTCTTCACCATGAAGACCTATTTACTACCAATAGGCACAATGCCTTCTGTTACATCAACCATTTTCCAAACTTGGTTGGTATACATGTAATCCATTTCGGACTTCATGGAATCTTTCCATAAAGTGGAGTCGATACCTTGTATCGCTTCCTCATACGTAGCCAGTTCATCTTCCTCAATAAGATTAATATCTAAATGAGGTGAGATCAGAAACCCATACCTCTTAGGTTATTTTATGACTCTCTCCGACCTACGTTGTTCTTGTGTATTAGAAGGTTGTGGAACAGTCTCATCCCTGATGAACTGTTCGTGATCCATTAGGGGTCGGTGCTAGGAACAGTATCACTCCGATTTTCATCGAGTTCTACTTTCTTCCCACTTACCACTGCATTTAGGAATTCCTCTAAGGAAAACCGCAAGGAGAGCAACAAATATTTTGTTCTCTTGTGGGCTGTAGAAGTAATATCCTTTGGTTTCCCTAGGATAACCTACAAATAGGTACTTATCCGATTTGGGTTCTAGTGTGGTACCATCCAAACGTTTGACATATGCCCAGCATCCTCAAATCTTCAGGAATGAGAAACCCAGTTTCTTTCATGTCCATATTTCATATGGAGTCTGTTCAAACGACTTTGACAAAACCTTATTCAAAATAAGTATTGCACTGTTCAATGCGTATCCCCAGAAGGAAATTGGTAGCTCAGTGCTACTCATCATAGACCTTACCATGTCCAATAAAGTTCGGTTTCTCCGTTCGGACACACCATTCAATTGAGGTGTTCCGGAAGGAGTCCACTGTGAAAGAATACCATACTCTTTCGAGTAATCAAGAAACTCATTGCTTAAGTATTCTCCACCACGGTCCAACCATAATGTTTTAATACTTTTGCCGGTCTGTTATTTTACTTCGTGTCAAAACTCTTTGAATTTATCAAAAGTTTCCGACTTGTGTTTCATAAGATACACATAACCATAACGCAATGCAACATCCGTAAAGGTTACAAAGTATTCATAACCACCTCTAGCCTAGCTAGACATGAGCCCGTATACGTCAATATGATCGAGGGCTAATAGCTCGGTGGCACGTACACCTCTACCGCTAAAAGGCGTTTTAGGCATTTTGCCTAATGAACTAGAGTCGCAGACGTCATATGAATTAGGATCAAATCCGTCCAAGTATCCACTCTTCCAAAGTGTGGATATACGAGTCTTGTTAATGTGTCCCAGACAACAATGCAACATATAAGTTTCATATGTTTTACTCAATTGAGCCTTTTGTTGTCATGTTATATGTTTGAGATTCATTTATATTCAAAATATAAAGACTATTATTAGCATGTGCTGTACATATCAAAATGTCATCTTTATATACAAAACACCCAGTGTTCTGGAATACAAAGGTATACACGCATCGGGTTAAACAAGATACAGAGATGATGTTCCTAGTTAAACTAGGTACAAAATAACAATCACCTTATGTAATTACATGCCCCAAGGGCAGATACAAATCATAGGTCCCAACAGCCAAAACAGCGACTCTCATCCCATTTCCGACTCGTATGTCGATCTCATCTGAAGCCAGTATCCTGCTAATCTGCAGATCATGCACATCAGTATATATGTAAGTTCCATATCCAGTATCAAAAATCTAATTTTTAGAACCAGTAGTGGACATGTTTATAACAAACATACCTGAAGCCGGAGCCTTGCCCGCCTTCACTTCCTTCAACTCCGCCTTGTACTCACGGCAGTCACGTTTCCAGTGACCCCGTTTGCCACAATATAGGCAGACGTCTTGGGATATGTCCTTAGTCTTCCCAGAAGACTGTGATGATTTGGCCTTGCCCTTTTTACTCTTTTTCTTCACACCTCCAGAAGCCTTCGGCCAAGCCTTGGCCTTCTAAGATGTCGAAGTAAGATGCGCCTCACGCTTCTTGCCCTTCAGAAGCTCTGGCTCTGCTTCTTTCAGGATCACCATTAACTCTCCAAGAGTCTTTTCTTGGTTCATCATGTTGTAGTTCATGACGAACCCGCCCTAGCAGTCAGACAGAGACTGTAAGATCAAATCTATAGAAGTCTCGGCCTCGAAGGTTATGCCCAGCTGACCTAGCTGTTCGATGTCAGAAATCATCTGCGACATATAGTGTTCGAAAGATGTACCCTCTGACATACGCGAGTGAAATAGTTTCTTTTGCAATTCGTACTTCTGAGATATAAGGTTAGATCTGTGAAGATCCTTCAATTTCAACATCATACTATAAGGATCCAATCCTTTATTCTGATGACGAAATTGAGGAATCATTACGGCAAGCATGACAGATTGAGCACTAGAGTTATCATCACAATGAGTCTTCCAAAGCTTATGCTCTACTATTTACTCAACTTCGGGCTCAGGCCTGAGAGGTTTCAATATGACATAGAGTAACTTCTCGGCTCCCAAGACTATCCTGAGATTCATCTCCCAATCTAGAAAATTGGAGCCATTAAAGATATTATCGCCCATGATGATGTCCCTAACGCTAATCTTTCCAGCCATCTCGATTGCAATAGTCCAACTATCCAATCAACGATTTCAGATACACTCAAAATACAATGGTTACTATAGTCCAACTATATAACCAACTACAAGTGGAGTAATATCTTGTACAATCTATCTGTTCAAGGAAAGCAATATTCACTATTAGTCCAACTAATATATATATAACGACGATAAATAAAATAAAAGAGAGCGTTTAGCAAGTATTAAACGAAATTGCAAATTTAATACTAGTATCCCAATATTTTTCGGTGAGCCTCTAACCATCTGTGGAGTACTCGGGAAACCCAGTTTCCTAGTGGGCTAGGATCCCGTTAAATAACACACAACCTTGACTTTGGCCAACAAGTTGTATGAAACTTAACTAGGTAGATCTCTAAGATCAATTGGATCCCATCCAATTCCTAGATCCGGTAGGTGGACCTCCAAGTCCAAAACATATATCCAATATATTTCCTAACATTTTCCTCTGAATCAACTAAGCCTTGGCTTTGGCTCAACAAGCTTAATGATTCAGTTAAGCGCGACCCATTGAAAATGGGAAAGCTTCGTAATCCACATCGATGAACAAGAAGTGACCTTGACTTTGGCCAACAAGTCACAACCGCACAAGACATGCGATATATAACAAAGCTTTCGTGGTTCAAACACATCTGTAATATGGACAATGATCTTGACTTTGGCCAACAAACCAATGCCAATCTTGGATCTTGAGAAAGAACCACTCAATGGAAGGAAAACGCTTAATATTAAAATGATGGTTTTTTTTTTTGCGTAAATTGGCACCAATTTATTATCTTTGATTATGTCTCATCATACACCCTTAAACATGCTTTTTAAAAGCATAATAAGGTGCGAATAAATTAATAATGATATGCGGATAGATATATAACACAATTTGTTCCTAGAACAAATCTCTCATTTTCCTCTCTCCCGCTAGCACTTTACATACTTCTACCCAATTACATAATACATTAAAGAAACCTCATTTACATTGAAGGGAATTGGTGAGAAGATAAATACAATGAGATAAGGAAGTGAAAGGCTGGACACGCAGGTCCAATTTGATAAATTCCAAATTTACAACAATTTCCAAAATTGCCCCCTCCCATCTAATATCCATCCGATATACAATATTCATACAAATACATCCAAGTATTCACACGAAGCATGCTATCAATCAATCTAATCCAATTAATTAATCTTTGATTAATGACCATCCAATGTTCATACAACGATTTGATTTGCGCGAGTCCAACTCGTTTAAGAATAAATACTCAAAGTACGTATTCTTGAATTATATCGAACTACAATTTTAAATCCAATTTAATTGTATCCAATACTAATTCATATTTAATTCCAAATTAAATAATTACACTTATTTTTTTGCCTTAAAGACTTGGATTCCAAATCCAATCCAATTGGGTCTCAAAGGCCCAATTAGCATCCAATGCCAATTCAATTAAGTCCAATGGGCTTTCAATTGATTCTTTAGGCGTGGGCTTTACCAATTATGGATCCAACCCAAAAGCTAAGGCCCAATTAGGAATCACCCTTTGCCAAAAATCATTTTAGGCCCATTAGGCCCAATTAAATTATTAAAGGCCCAATTAGTCATATTTGGACTTTATGGAAATTGTTTTAGGCCCAATTGGATCCAACCCAATTGTCCAAAACCATACTTGGCCCAACAAAGCCCATTAAGCCCAAATATAACAAATTAAATTAACACATTATTCCAAATTACATATTAATCTAATTAAAGTGTAATTACCATAATTAATTAATTAATCTAATATTTCCAAAACATCAATTAATCTAATTAATCATGCTTTAATTATCCAATTCATGTCCAACACAAATTAAAGCAAAATCAATCTATCCATCAACATGCTCAAACTCACGGCAATTCCATAGAATAACATTCAATTTTGATTTCAATCTAATTAAATCAACAATCAATATTCATTTCATGCATTTAACATATCCAATTGTCAAAATTCAAAAAATTACCATGAGCATTTAAGGGTTCAAGTTTCGGCCACGGCTTAGGATTTGGGGAAATTTTTGATCCAATCAATTTCAAAAATCCAATGATGCATAAATCCAATTCATCATCATCCAACCACACCCATAAAATCCCCAAATTAAAGTCCATAAACCCTAGATTTTAAATCAAGTTTAGGTGGCTCTTGATACCATTGTTAGTTTGTCCAAGACATCCCAAGGTCTCCTAAACATGATTCTAGTGTGAATAATCAAGTGAGTTGCGGAAAAAAACTTACATTGATCGGATTGGATGATGGAAGCTCCAAGCTTTTGTTTTGAATTCCAAACTCAAGGGTGAGTTTCCCTATAACCTTTAAAAACTCCCAAAGTGCTAGAATGCTTGAAAATTTGCAACAAAATTTCTAAGGAAGAAAGGGGAGCTCACTACAATGTTGAAGGAATGAGGAAGAGAGAGTTTTTGATATTTTGTTTTCAAAAAACAGCAAAGCAGTGAGCTAGGACGCTGAACCAGTGAACCAGAAAAGTTGCGGAGCTTTACCCCTTCCGATCTTCGTGAAACGCGAGTCCGAGATACGGATTAAAAGGTTAGACCTGAGGGTACTTTTCACACCCATCTCTATGTGATTTTTGCTATTTATTTTGATTATATTTTACTTATTCGTTGAATCCGGTTTATGTATGATGTGTGTTGTGGGTATAGGATGAATGAGAAATGTGTTAACTCTCGTGGTATATCGGATGGAAACCCGGACATAAATTTCATAGCTGATTCCGAATGGACGGTAATATGATCTGTACTCGGGACACAACTCCACGTACCGCTTGAGTAAACGGCACTATCTTTTGCCTTGTGTTGCTTTGGTTTGTTTATTTTTCGTCACTTGAATTCTGTATGTTGTTTATTTATGCATGATTCAATCAAGCGCATGGGCTTAGTGAGTTAGTCCAAAGGTCCTCTATTTGAGAGACGAAGAGCCGAAAAGGCCACCTTTGTGACACTACTTCGCCGCGCCGGTTGATGTGTGTTCGGTTGGATGCAAGACACGTTCAATCGGGCATACTTAGTTTGATATTATTGACTTTATCTTTTTATGCATGGTTCAATCAAGCGCATGGGCTTAGTAAGTGGAATGAAAGATCCCTTATGGGGAGGGGTTAAAACCTTTTACCATGATGCTTTGCCGCGCCGGTTGATGTGTGTTCGGATTGGATGTAAGATGTGTTCAATCGGGCATACTTGGTTTTGATATGATTGGCTCTATTTTTGTATGTGTGATGTGACGCGCATGGGCTTAGTATGTTGGTCTAAAGGTCCTCTCTTTGAGAGACCAAGAGCCCCAAAAGGCCACCTTTCGGCAGTACTTCGCCGTGCCCCTTTATTTGTTTGTTTATGTATTGCGTCCCATTTCATGCATCAAGTCTGTTCCCGTTCGAACGCGTTTACGAACGCAACTCGAACGCGCATACATTTTGCCTTATCATGCATCAGGTCTCATTTCCGTTCGAACGCATTCACGAACGCCATACGAACGTGAGCATTCTGTTTCACTTCCGTTCGAATGCGTTAACAAATGCCATACGAACGTGAGCATTCTGTTTCATTTCTGTTCGAACGCCTTAACAAACGCCATACGAACGTGAGCATTCTGTTTCATTTCCGTTCGAACGCGTTAACAAACGCCATACGAACATGAGCATTCTGTTTCATTTCCGTTCGAACGCGTTTACGAACGCTACACGAACGCGAACACACTGAACTGAGACATATTCATCACATGCCACGTATAATTGTTTCTTAGGTGATTTTTTTATGGAACCACACATAGTCATTCTTATCTTGTGCACATAATAATGAAAAGCATGTTTATTCCATTAGTTGCGTCGTTTGCCTTAGTCTTGATTTAACGCATTACGATTCATACGCCTATGCCATGATGACTTTGGAGTATTATTTCTTGTGATATATCGGATGGAAACCCAGACATAAATTCCGTAGCCGATTCCGAATGGACGGTAATGCGGTCTGTACTTGGGATACAATTCCACGTATCACTTGGAAAAGTGCTCACATGTATGCTTGTGCGGATATTATGTATGCTTGTGTTTTCATGAATATGATATGCTGAATGAAGTTGTATGTTCATTGTTACTTTGAGGTATTTTTAGGCAGATGTTATTAGTTATGAGATATATGTGAAATGTATGTATGAGTGTTATTTTGTACCTATGAATATAGAAGCATGATATTCCTAGGAATAAGTGTTACTTAAGCCTGATTAAATTATTATGTAAATCCTTTCATTACAAATGGCATAAGTTAGGGACCATTCCGAACCCAACGGTTTGAGGTCTTTCTTGCGAGGGGTGAGTGCGGCCTTAAATCTCATTTCCCGGTTCACACCGGGTGGCGACTCCATTATTCTCCGGTTTAGTCCCCTGTGGCTACTCCGTACTCCCGACTGGGCCGCGAGCCGGGACACATGCGTCGCCCCAGATTTCTGTGTTCCCACAGTCTGGCGACTCCACTGGGGATAGAGAATCGGCCCCGAAATATTGTCTTGTGATGTTTGGATTTATGTTTTAATTGACCTTGTCTATAGTGGATAAAGTGAGGGTTTAATCAAAGGCATTTTAAGGCTAGGTAATGGTTTGGTGTCTTCCTTCATTCACTACCTTTCTAGAAGGAAAAGCTGTGAAGGCACCTAGATAGCCATCTACTTGTAGCCTATTGTGATGGACTAATTTGGAGGACTCGTTGTTTATTCCTGACAACAAGCGATAAGAGCCTAAGAGGCTTGGGTATTTAAGTGAGCCTCGCTCCACCTTCCCTCTGGGGGATCTACAACGGGAAATCCATTTGACAGTCCGTCACACACCATAGCTCATTGGCACATACCTTAGTGTATAAAAAAGGGTGCGCTCACTTGGTTGCTCGAACCCTTGAGTGGGGAGACCTAGTTGTGGGCCATCCTTCGCCGGTGAGAGCCTTTGTCTATACTCTTGCTAACCCACCCATAGACCGAGTTGGCTAAAGTAACAATTATTTCCTTGAATATGTGCTTGTGGACCATCCTCATTTGGATGCAGTTGGACTATTGTCAGAAATGCGGGCTTGCTGGGCCATTTAAACTGGGGCAAGTTCACACCTTATGACTATTAGGCCAAAAGCTTCTGAAATGTTGATGGGCCACTTTGTAAAAATTATTATGTCATGTTTGCATCATCTTTTTTTTATGCTTGTGTTTGGAACATCGTTGTTTGGATCCATTTGGACCATTTATCATGGGATATGGGCTTGTTGGGCCATTTAAACTGGGACAAGAACACATCTTATGACGATTGGGCCAAAAGGCTTCTAAATAACAATGGGCCATTTTATGATTGTATTTGGAATATTATCATTTGGATTTAGTTGGGCTCTTTGCCATAAGACATGAACTCGTTGGGCCATTTAAACTGGGATGGGTTCACTCTTATGACAGTTGTCCCAAAAGCTTCTAAAATGATAATAGGCCGATTTGTTTGAGAATTTTATTTGATTTAATATATGTTATATACTTCTTATGCACATCATGCATACATATACCTTGTTGACATCCTATGTGTTTTAAAAAAGACACCATAGATACCGTTTGGGTTAGGGAAGGAACCAGACTCACTAAAAGAACAAGTATGAGTGAATCCGATAATGAGGTGTCCCGTATGGATCAGTTAGAGAACGGTCTCGCCAAGATCACTGAACAGTTGCAGGCTTTGACTACTGCTATGGCTGGTATAGCTGGGTCTCGTGCCGGGGTTAATTCGGGATGTGAGGCAAGAGGAATCTCCGAACAGATTGGGGGATGATACCCCCGCTTTTGATGATGATATGGCAGAGTATGCAGCAGGCAGATTATCTGGGTCTCAGGCAAAGTTACAGAAACTCCGGGATCAGGTTGAGTCGGTTACCCGCAAGATGAGGGGTAAGAATGAGGATTTGCTGGATTATGACACACTGACTTTGAGGAACAGTTGCCGGCACAGTTCAAGATGCCTGATATGGCTAAGTTTAACGGAATGGGGATCCAAGGGTGCATCTCCGACAGTTTGTATCAGTCATGAGTTCAGTTGGCTTATCTCAGCGCCAAGTGCGGAAAATGTTCGGGATTTCGCTTGAAGGAGCTCCCGTGGTGTGGTACCACAGTTTAGAGAAGAAAGTGAAGGAAGATTGGAGGGAGTTAGCTGATGCTTTCCTGAAACAGTATGTCACTGACCTAGAGATCGATCTGTCACTCCGCGATTTGGAGAATGTTAAGCAGAAATCGGAGGAGAGTTTTAAGGAGTACGTGGACCGATGGAGGGGTCAGTTGTTGAAAATGCAGACTAGGCCCTCAGAGAAGGACCAGATTAAAATGATCATCAAGGGCACCAAGCACTCCATCTATGGGAGCTGAGGTGATGACCTCCATGATTACTGATTTTCGGTAGTTGAGGGAAATGTCATGGACATTGAGGAAGAAGAGGCCGAGAATAGAAAATTCTATGGTCTGAACAGGAGGCC
>SKCR01002975.1:0-17111 GCA_019454045.1 Zanthoxylum bungeanum | reverse complement strand
CGATTAATAACATATATGCAAGTTTTCTAATCAATAAATGTAAATGTAAATAAACTTATAAATAGTAAAAGTGTAGGGAAAGAGAAATACGACACCGCGATTTATAGTGGTTCGGCCAAACGTGCCTACGTCCACTCCCCCAAGTCTCGCTTGAAGATTTCCATTAGAATTGAGTTTTCCGTGGTTCACTCGTAACCAAGAGTTTTCTGTAAAGGCGCACTCCGAACCTTTTACAACTTTGAGTTTTGTTCATAGGCGCACTCACAACCTTTACAACTTACCCAACCAAATGAGATTTCACAAATCGCAAGTGTTTTGATAAAGAAGAATTTAAAATACACTTGGGCACTCACAAATATTAAGAAGATTGCGTGAGTTGCAAACCCAAGTGTTCTAAGCTCACTAAATGTATGAAGGTGAGTGTGTGAACTTTAGAGTGTTTGAGATGAAGAAGGTTTATGACACTCTTGTATTTGACTCGGTAGAATGTATATGAAGGTTTTCTAGGTCTCTAACCAAGCACAAAAGAGTTGGGGTTCTATTTATAATGAAATGAGAAGTATACCTCAACTCACAGTGCGACCGGTATGGAAACCAGTATGGAGACCGGTATGCCGGTCTAGGGCTCCAACGGATACTAACGGCTATATTACCGTTGGGCAAGTGTCCGTTAGACCGGTATGGAAATCGGTATGGAGACCGGTATGAGTCTCTCTGGTTCTAGTAAGTGTTCAATATGAAGAGCTTGACCGGTATGGTCACCGGTATGAAACCCGGTTTAGATCATGCCGGTTCTAGTGAGGAACTAGCCGTTGGGAAGACCGGTATGGGACCGGTATGGAGACCGGTTTGGAGTATGCCGGTTCCAGTAAGCGTGCAATCCATAGGTCCACCAATTTAGTAACCGATAAGTGGACCGGTAAGGTCTATGCCGATTCCAGTGAGCTTGCAAAACAGATCATCTCACTGGTATGTTGACCGGTATGCCGGCCTTAGTACTAAAATGCAGATATGAAGGTTTTAATGTATTTTGTACATGAACCTAATGTATCTAAGTGAATGTGTATGATCCCTATGAGCTTAGGCACTTGAATATTACAAATCACAACACAAATTAAATCATAAGCTAAGACTTCACAATATATCTTCGATTGTCTGCAAGTCTTCACATTCTCGCTCTTCACCCCATATGCTTCGACACTTTTTGTATTGCTTCGTGTTTGCACGTCGAAGACTTCTTTCGTGTTGATGTCATCAAAATCCATTTATGCGACTAAGTCGCCAACAAATTATACATCCAAAATATTATTTCACCTATATAGAAATAAGAATTACAATAAAAATATATAAAACATAAGTTTAATTATTAAATCACAATGCGCTAAATTAAGGAGATTAATAAAACGGTAAGTGTAAAATAATTAATTTTCCCTTTAATAAATGTACACTTTTTAGTGTTCATCATCCGCCTAGACTCAATGCATATCCGATCGGACATCGCCTATGTGAAATTATAGCCTGACATTCCACATATTATTTACTTACTATTTTGTTATTATTACTTGGCTTTATAGTCATTCTATTTTTGTTTGATTATTCCTGTAAGTTATGCATGTTCTTACATTGTGTAAGCTCCTATATCACGATGAATAATTGTTAGTTTTAATGAATTTAAATAAAATAAATTGACTTTAAGTTTTGAGTTGTTACAAAACTATTAAGGAGGAGTTTCATACAATCAAATTACTTTGATTGTGTAAGTTATAAAATTCCATTTTAATAGCTTTTATTGTGTTTAAAGGAATCAATTCATGTTAATGCATATAAAATTAATTTTGAAAAAAAATAACTTCTGTTTTCTTAAACCCTTTAGTTGCCTGAAACTTAAGCCTATATATTTTCTTTGTAAAACAGTAGCTAAAGTAGATGAAAAAAAAGAGAAAACATTGTCGAAAAAAAAATTTCTTTAAAGAAAGACCAGTAATATAAAAAAGAAGACATATTTTTTTTAGCAAAAAAAAAAAAAAAAAAGTCGACAGCAATGTGTTTCTTTTTTAGCAAAAAATTGACAGCAATGTGTTTTAATTTTCTTAAATTTGACTTGCTTCAGCCGAGTGTAAAATAAAAATTATTATTATTTTTGGCTACTGTTTTCTTGCATTTTTTGATACCGAGCAATAATTTTTTTGTGTTGGGTGTGAGTATACCAATCGGTTTTGTGCAAAATCGATTGAGACAGTGTTTATCTGGGCTTGTTTTATCCTGGGGACGTCGGGCCGATTACTGCTAGCACAAATCCGGGCAGAGCAGCGAAACGTCTTAAAGAGAGCGACCTAGTCCGCTACTCAACCCAGTTACACTTTTTTGTATCCTTGGTGAACGGTAATATTATTCTAATTTGTGCTTATTGTTCCAACAATTTTAAGACGATATCAATCTGCCATATTCATTTATGTTATGTTTGTTACTGTTCTTATGTTGCAATTATAAAGTAAATTATGCAAGAAATAAATTTTAAGGGAATTGATAGGCTTGTGAGAAAATTGACTTTAACATATTTTATATCCTGAGTCTTGACAAATATTCATAGTTCATGAAATTGGAATATTTGATGTTTGCATCCTGCAGAGTGTTGTTTTGAATTGAGCTTTTACATGAAAAAATATACATGATTATTGGTTTAGATGTTCAACCATGTGGGATTGTATGTTTTAATAGATTTTCTGTTGGTATGCTTATGATATTCCTTAAATTTAGATGGTCAGCTTTTTTGCTGTAGTTTTATAAGCACATTCATGAAGTAACAACTTTCATGCGGTAACAATCATGCTGATGTTTTAGAATTGATATTTTTTGAAAACATTTGATGTATATGTTGCATGATTTACTTTGTTTTGTCAACGTCTCTATAGTATTTGAATATGCATGTTTGAGTATATAATTTTGATAATATCATTTATGCTAAATATGAGCGCGGATGAGATTTTAAGATTGATGAAGCTGTTGAAATTTTAGAATAGGCAATGATGAAATGGCTGTTAATTCATAGAGATGATTATTTAGAATTGCCAACAATTTTAAGAAGTTGCACGAAAATATTTAAATACATTTATAATTTAATTGATGACTATTGAAATTTTTTCTATGCTTGCTAGAATATGAGTGGATATATAGATTATTGATGTTGATAGTCTGATGTCATATTCTGAAATTTTTATACTTATCCTGTGAGTTTTATTTGAGAAATTATTTGGAATATATTGCCTATAATGAATTGGACATGTGTTTATCGATTTGAATGATTTTGGATTAAAATATGTTGTTATTGAAATCATGATTTTTATGGTTTTTTGGAGCCGAACAGTCCCTGTATGTGGCTTATTTTTATGGTTTAAATATGTAGAAAATGCAATGACTTCATTGACTAGGATTGGCTTGACCATGTTCCATGTTTGAACTTCTGTGCTGATCTTGTGGCCTTTATTTTACCCCAAGGATTATGCAAAATTTGCTAGTGGACTAGGATATGAGTCTCGTAGGGTAGTAGTGGGGATCATCATAAATGGTGATACATATATTTCAGTTTGATGAGAATCTAGTCATCTAATTTTCTAGCTATGGTTGATTGTTATAGTAATAAAGTTACATATTTTTATGGATGATGAGAAAATAGTATCAGCTCAAGATGATGTTGGAAAATCAAGAGCACGTATGGTAAAAAAAAAAAATTAAATATAAAAATTTCTTGGTTTTTCATACAATCATATAGTTCATTTTTCCTAACATAAATGGCTTTCATCGATTCTCGTTCTAGAAATAATTGAACACTTTTAACGTTGTTGTTACTTGTTAGTTCAAAACGGTGTTTGGATCTTTCATGTGTCAATGTTTTACTTATGGTTTCAAAGTGATTGAAATTGATTAACAGATTTTTTCAAAGTTTGAAAACATGTGAAATATTTATATATTGATATGCTTTTTTTTTTTTTATGCATGTTGATTTTGTTGAAGTCTATGTTGTCTTCTAAATCTGTAATGAAAAATTTAGAAAAAACTAGTGTAATTCTTGGAATAAAAAATTACTTGGTCAGAAAAAGAGAATCTAAATATAAATTTACATGTACTCCTTATGACTCTAGTTAAAGTTGTTCAAGAACATTTGTGACAGTGTTAGATTATCTGAGTATGCGAACAACACTGGTAACTAACGTTATATTTTGATTACACTATATCTGACATTGGATATGTCGTATGATTACATTGTAGATTTATTAGCAGACCTGGTATGAGTATTGACATGCTATTGAGAAGGTTATAAGGTACCTGAAAAGGACCATGAACCTAGAGTTATATTTTTAGAGGTTTTCCGCTATCCTTGAAGAATATAGCGATGTTAATTGGAACATCTTTTCGGATGATTCCAAGGTTACCAAGGGATATATTTCCTTGAGTATGAGATGATACCACTAGCATCAGCTTGTGAAGAAGCAGCTTGACTATGAAGCTTGCTATGAGATACCCCTTATGGGAAAGACTGATACCAGTTGTCTTGATCCATTGTAATAGTACCGCGGCTATTACAAATATTCAGAACTGTTATTATAACAGTAAGAGATTGTAGATACACAGTACAGATAGAGAATACCTCTCTTCTGGTGCTGTAAGAATGGATCATGTATGGACTGATGATAATTTAGCTAATCATTTGATAAAAGGACTAGCTAGAGAGAAGGTATACAATGCCTAGAAAAGAATGAGACTATTGCCATTAGACAATCACTTATGATGGTAACCCGACCTAATGACTGGAGATCCCAAGAAATAGGTTAATGGGTAATAACAAGTCATGAAGTGATGATGAATCATGCTATTATTATTTTTTTTTTTTTGTGAGTTTCATTCTGAGAGCATGATATCCTGAAGCGATAGAAGGATGAGTTATTTAACTCTTAATGTGTTCTATACTCTATATAGAGTTGAGTACCTAGCTACATGAGTACTCTTGATAGACACACCTATGTGAATGTAGAAGTGTGGCCACTTCTTATGAAATTTTAGGTAAAAATTTCTAGAGCATTCACTATACTGGGATATACGAGCACGGCCGTAATGCTCGGGCTTTTGACTACACCCTGGAAGGTTTGTGTGTGTGACGTTGTCAGAGATAGAGTTCAAAACTACGAGTTACTCTAGTATAATCTGAATCGTCAACACTATGTAAAAGTTCAAGTCGAAAGACACTTTTATTTATGCACGGCCTTATGATGTTATATTATATTGCTCGATGAAAATATTTTATTAAAATTCAAGTGGGGGATTGTTAGTTTTAATGAATTTAAATAAAATAAATTGACTTTAAGTTTTGAGTTGTTACAAAACTATTAAGGAGGAGTTTGATACAATCAAATTACTTTGATTGTGTAAGTTATAAAATTCCATTTTAATAGCTTTTATTGTGTTTAAAGGAATCAATTCATGTTAATGCATATAAAATTAATTTTGAAAAAAAATAACTCCTGTTTTCTTAAACCCTTTAGTTGCCTGAAACTTAAGCCTATATATTTTCTTTGTAAAACAGTAGCTAAAGTAGATGAAAAAAAGAGAAAACATTGTCGAAAAAAAATTTCTTTAAAGAAAGACCAGTAATATAAAAAAGAAGACATATTCTTTTTAGCAAAAAAAAAAAAGTCGACAGCAATGTGTTTCTTTTTTAGCAAAAAATCGACAGCAATGTGTTTTATATTTTCTTAAATTTGACTTGCTTCAGCCGAGTGTAAAACAAAAATTATTATTATTTTTTGCTACTGTTTTCTTGCATTTTTTGATACCGAGCAATAATTTTTTTGTGTTGGGTGTGAGTATACCAATCGGTTTTGTGCAAAATCGATTGAGACAGTGTTTATCTGGGCTTGTTTTATCCTGGGGACGTCGGGGCCGATTACTGCTAGCACAAATTCCGGGCAGAGTCGCGAAACGTCTTAAAGAGAGCGACCTAGTCCGCGACTCAACCCAGTTACACTTTTTTGCATCCTTGGTGAACGGTAATATTATTCTAATTTGTGCTTATTGTTCCAATAATATCCGATCAAACTTTTATTATATCACGATGAATATCCGATCAAATTTTTATTATATCACGATGAATATCCGATCAAACTTTTATTAAGTCCAGCTGGATATGTATTACACAAAGAATCTCCGACCCAGACTGATGAGAAAAGTGCTCCATTATGTCTGATTATTACGTTATTTACTATTTTAATACTGTTATGACATTATTGTTTAGTTGTTATTTAAACTATAAAACTAACAAGATGTGAAATATTTACAAGATCAATACTTAAAATATATATTCAATTTGCATAAAATATGGGCCCTATACTAATTAATTATAAAATGAAGAGGTGTCCACAATTAAGCTAACTAGTAGTTTTTGATAAGATTGCACAATCAAGATGAGCAATTGAAGGGAGAAAATCAAGGGATCTCAAATCTTGAAACATTTGTAACATTTATCTAGTAGTTAATCCTTTCCTTTTATTGTAATCTCTTTTCTATTTTTAAATTTCAAACAATGTGTATATATAGTGCTTAATGGCATAATGAAAATTAGAGAAAAATATTATTCAAACTTCCCTTCTCTTCATGGTATCAGAGCAGAGATCCATTATCTAATTTTTTTTTTTTTTTACCGACCAAACAAATACTTCCACTTCTCTGTTCAATGGCCACCGACGGTACCCAGAATGTCATCCCCAACGCCCAAGACCCTACAAAACCTCTAATCATTGTCATTATCCATAACTCAATCAAACTCACATTAACAAATTACCTCTCCTGGAAAACCCAAATTCAAGCCATTCTCATCGGCTATGACTTACAGGATTACATTGATGGAAATCATCCCACCCCACCACGTACCATCACCACAAATAATGTAACTTCTCCCAATCCCGCATATCGCACCTGGCTACGCCAAGACAAACTAATCTTTGCAGCTCTGGTCGGCACCCTCTCATCATCTCTAGTTCCTCTCATCACCCAATCTACCACCACCTATGAAGCCTGGCAAACCCTTGCCAACACCTATGCCCGTCCATCTCGTGGTCATATCAAACAACTAAAAGATCATCTTAAACACATCACCAAAGGCCCAAAAACATTAACCGAATACATGCAATCTATCAAAACCACAGCCGATCAACTGGCTGCCCTTGGAAAACCTCTTGACCATGAAGATCTAATTGAAAAGGTGCTTGATGGACTTGATGATACCTATCAGTCTATCATCGACTCTGTCAATGGCCGTGATTCCACTATTTTATTTGATGAACTCCATGAAAAACTCATCAACAAGGAGTTATCTCTCAACAACAGGACTAAACCCCCTTCCCACCCGGCATCTGCCCATCCCACCAATGTTCGGACCTACAACCGACCTCATCCTAATCACACTGCCCAGCCCGGTCGGTTTGCACCCACCAACAACCCTCAACCTACCAGAAACTCTCCCACCAACCCTAGAACCGACCGACCACCTCCTCGTCCTTTTCTTGGTCGGTGCCAATGGTGCCACACTCATGGTCATGTGGTCTCCCAATGCCCTCTCTTCCGCCAACACTTCCCACGTGCGCAACAACCAGCCCGTCCCACCAACTCGTCCAACCCTCGCCCGAGCAGTCCCTGGCAATATCAAGCAAATGTCATCACCACCTCTTCCTCAAACCCTGCCTGGCTTCTTGACAGTGGAGCCTCGCATCATGTCACTACTGACCTCAACAACCTTGCTCTCCACAATCCTTATGACGGCACAGATGAAATCATGATCGGTGACGGCACTGCACTCCCCATTTCCCATCACGGTTCTACCTCTCTTAATACTCTGACTCACTCTTTCAACTTATCTAATGTTTTATATGTTCCCACTATGAAACGTAATCTTATCTCTATTTCTCAATTTTGCAATTCCAATAACACTTCCATTGAGTTCTTACCCTCTTCCTTTAATGTGAAGGATCTCCGCACGGGGGCAATTCTGTTGCAGGGTCGGACTAAAGATGGTGTATACGAATGGCCGACCTCCCCCACTCGGTCCCCTCTAATCGCTTTTTCAAGTGTCAGAACTACTATACCTGAGTGGCATCATCGGCTCGGGCACCCGTCATCGTCGGTCTTCAAAAATATCATGTCTTCATTTAATTCAGATGTTTCTCTTTCCTTTTATCTTAATTTCAATTGTAATTCGTGTCAATGCAATAAAAGTCACAAGCTACCGTTCTCTTCATCTACTCTTACTACATCTACACCTCTTGAAGTTATATACACTGATTTATGGACCTCCCCGGTCTACTCGTTTGATAACTTCAAATACTATATAATCTTTGTCGACCACTTCACCAAATATATTTGGCTTTATCCCCTCAAACGAAAGTCGGATACCCGTGATGTCTTTGTGCGCTTCAAGGCACTAGTAGAAAAATTCTTCAACCGACCAATCCTGACTCTCTACTCTGACAATGGGGGGGAATATCAAGCTCTCTCTTCCTTCCTCAAAATCCATGGGGTCTCCCATCTCACATCCCCTCCTCACACTCCAGAACACAATGGGTACTCTGAACGTCGTCATCGACATATCGTTGAAACTGGTCTCTCTCTCCTTACCCACTTATCCATGCCTCTCTCATATTGGCCATTTGCCTTTTCCACTGCCGTCTACCTTATAAATCGCATGCCTACACCGACCTTACACCACAAATCACCTTATCTCCAACTACTCGGCCATATGCTGAACTACTCAAAACTGCGCAGCTTTGGCTGTCTCTGCTACCCTTGGCTTCGTCCTTACACATCTCACAAACTCGAGTCCAGGTCCTCTCCCTGTGTCTTCGTAGGATATTCCCTCACTCAGAGAGCTTATCTCTGTCTCGAGCCCTCCACATATAGACTTTACACCTCCCGACATGTCCGCTTCGTTGAGTCAATTTTTCCTTTTGCCACATCACAAAAGTCCCCTCCCCGTACCACCCCATCCACTGGCTCTGAATGGTGCTCCATGACCTTCCCAGTACTAAACTCACCATCACCGACTACCGACCCTGCACCCCCACAGAATGCACCACCCACTGGTGCTCCTATCCAACCCCGCCCACCTTTACACAGCAATTCCACAAGTACCACCACTTCACAAGTAATAGCCGATCAACCAAACCCCGACCGACCACATGAACAACCCAGAATACCACCAATGCCCGACCACACCAACCGACCACATAACCCATCGCACCAACAACACAACCCCGATCACACAAACATCGCACGTCCCGACTTACCAACCCTCCCCACAAACACAAACCCTTACCGACCACATGATCACTCAACATCAACCAACATAACCGACCACATCAACACCGACCGACCACATGATCACTCAACATCAACCAATATAACCGACCACAACACAACCGACCACCCACAACAACCCTCCAGTATAGCACGTGTCATTGTTACACGCTCCAAGAACAACCTCCATAAACCGATCCAAAAACTTAACCTCAACACCCAGCTTCATCAACCTACACTCGAACCCTCCACCATTACCCAAGCCCTCAAGGACCCTAAATGGCGCCAAGCTCTGTCAGAAGAATATAATGCTCTTCTTCACAATGGGACATGGGAACTAGTGCCACCCAGTCCCGACCAAAACCTGGTCGGCTGTAAGTGGATCTTTCGCACAAAATTTAATGCTAATGGTTCTATTGACAGGTACAAAGCTCGATTAGTTGCCAAAGGATTCCATCAACGTCCCGGTGTGGATTATTATGAAACCTTCAGCCCAGTCGTCAAGCCGACCACTGTTCGAATTGTTCTCAGCCTTGCGGTTAGTCAAGGATGGTCCCTCCGACAACTTGACATCAACAATGCCTTTCTTCAAGGCACTCTCACTGAAGATGTCTATATGTCCCAACCTTTGGGCTTCATTGATCGAGATCATCCCCATCACGTCTGTAAACTTCGCAAGGCCATCTACGGTTTCAAACAGGCCCCTCGAGCATGGTACCATGAACTCCGTCAATTTCTTCTACAGTCCGGCTTCACCAACTCACACGCCGACACCTCACTGTTCATCTTCTCCAACAGCAACACCACATTATATCTCTTAGTCTATGTCGACGACATTATCATTACCGGAAATAATGTTCAAGCTGTCCACAGATTCATTAACCAACTCTCACAGCGCTTCTCTCTCAAGGATCTTGGCCAACTTGCTTATTTCCTTGGGGTGGAGGTCACAACCCACAACAATGATCTTTTCCTAAGTCAACGCAAGTACATTGCCGATCTGCTCACCAGAACCCACATGATTGACGCCAAGCCAGCCCCAACTCCTCTGGCAACAAACCCGACACTCACATTACAATCTGAATCTCCTTTACCTGATCCGACCGAGTACAGAAATATTGTCGGCAGCCTCCAGTATCTCTCCCTCACTCGACCGGACATTGCTTATACAGTGAACAAACTTTCTCAGTTTATGCATCAACCGACCACTGATCATTGGCATGCAGTCAAGCGTCTACTGCGATATCTCTGTGGCACTCTGGACCATGGCATATTCCTCCGCCACAACTCCTCTCTCGCACTTCATGCCTTCTCCGATGCTGATTGGGCTGGTAACAAGGATGATTTCACCTCCACTGGTGCTTACATAGTATATCTCGGTCACAATCCTATTTCCTGGAGCTCCAAGAAACAACGCACGGTTGCTCGCTCCTCCACTGAAGCTGAGTACCGATCAGTTGCCTCCACTGCTGTCGAAATTAGATGGATTTGTGCTCTTCTTACCGAACTTGGGGTCACTCTCTCTCCCCAACCAGTCATCTACTGTGACAATGTTGGTGCAACCAATTTATGCTCCAATCCTGTGTTCCACTCGCGAATGAAACACGTAGCGCTTGACTACCACTTCATCGGGGAACAAGTTCAAACTGGTCTACTCCAGGTCTCCCACATCACTGGAGCTGATCAACTAGCAGACGCCCTTACCAAACCACTTGCTCGGTCTCCTTTCAACACACTAAAGTCCAAGATCGGACTCTCTCCACGACCGTCCATCTTGCGGGGGCATGATAAGATTGCACAATCAAGATGAGCAATTGAAGGGAGAAAATCAAGGGATCTCAAATCTTGAAACATTTGTAACATTTATCTAGTAGTTAATCCTTTCTTTTATTGTAATCTCTTTTCTATTTTTAAATTTCAAATAATGTGTATATATAGTGCTTAATGGCAATGAAAATTAAGAGAAAAATATTATTCAAACTTCCCTTCTCTTCAGTTTTTAATCTTTTTTACTTGGAATTAGATTAAAAACTGATAAACATAGATAACGTTAATTTTCAATGGCCTGGATTCTAAATAAAGTGAAATTTTTAATGTGGATGTTCCCATATTTTAAAAGACGGTGACTATTGACTCTCCACACATATTTTTTAAAATATAAAATTTTGCTAATATAGTCACTGCTTCAAATTTATGATTTATGATTTTTGTTTTTGTTATTTATTTATTTATTTACAAAGTAAAATCATTTGGATTAGAAAAAGTTGATTAAAACAACAGTAATGTTAGAGATCTCAATATTCGAGTCTCAGTTGGAGGTGACACTCACACATTGAGTTGTTAAATGGAGTAATAAGAAATTTTACCAGTAACAAAATTTATTATCCAAATCGATGAGTGTCACTTATCAATTGAATCTCTAAAATTATTTTCAAAACAAAATCTGGAAATTTGATATGCTGACACTTTACAGAAAAAAATACAGAAACTTGAATCAAATATTCAAATCCAAATCTAATTGACCTTTGATGTAGATTTGGCAACAGTTATATCACAGACCATAAAAACAATGATTTAATTCAAAGGAAAATTAAAAAGGAAAAAAATATTACATTACTCAATGAGGCCGAGAAAATTTCTCGTGGTGCCGTGTTAGGATACAACATATTACCTTAATTTATTTATCTTTATCTTTTGTTTAAATTAGAGATTAGAAAATAAAATATTATCTATTAAGTATTCAATTATAAATCATATTGGCTATTTAAAACTCATATAAGTCTTCATTAAGATTACAACTCTAATTATTTCTAAAAGATTTACGATACCTCGAATCACCCTAAAAAGAGATTAGGATCCCTCGAAGTATCATACAAAACCCATAATTGGGCACACAACAAGTGGCCAATAGACTGCTCTTTCTTTACATATGCTAGTTCTATGAACACTTCACTTTGATTGTTTTTCAAAGGGCTTGGAATGAGGAAAATAATCCTAAATTATCAAATGTGAAGTTTGGATCATATTCAATATCACCAAAAGGAAAAGCCAAGCCAAAAGTCGGTAAATTTGTAGCTGAAGTACTACCAACAGCAGCAGCAGTAGCGGCTGAGAAGATTATCTCATTGAGCTTTTGAAAGTCCTGAGATGAGCTCTGAAAATTATAACTAGAAATCCCAGTCCCCAGATGCTTGAGGAGATATAAACGAAGGCGAAAATTCGCTGTGACATTTCAATTTATTACCATTCAACGCGGTGGTGGTGATGGTGGATGAAAGGAAGGAAATGGTAGTGGCTCTTGTGTTGAAATATCAAGGCCTTTTTTGAGATTCAAGGGTGATGGTTCTGGCTGTTGCTGCTTCTGGGAAATATTGTGCTGCTGGGGCTCAATGGTAGTGTTTGTTTCTTGAGTACAAGTGTGGTATCCACTATAGGTTATTTCAAAAATTGTGGGATCTTCATCTGATCTTTGCACTCGTTTTCTAGCCAAGCAGCCTTTGTCAATTTTGTGAATACACCTGTAGTAGCTCCTGTTAAAAAGAAAATCAAAGAAAGCTGAGAACAATTTAAAAATAAATTTGAATTCAAAATAGATATAAAACCATGTGTTGAAATTTATGAGCTTAACTCAACCCAAAAGTTAGTTACACTCAAGTTCCCTCGGTACTCTATCGCGATGAATTTTTATCTTTTTTTATCTCCAAAATGAAGCGGACTTGCCCAAAGATTGAGCAATTTGAATACTGTTTTTATGTTTTTGTTCTTATTTGCTCTCTTATTGTGACTGATAGTCTGACATAATTCTTATCATTATTACCTAAATTTTTTATACATTCCATAAAATTATGGATATTATCAATCATATACTTAAATATTGTCACGTTAATAAACATACACAATTAATTTGATTTTGTTCAGCAGTCCACGAAAAAGTGTAAGTTTACAGGCTATTGTTGATAATGTGACAATTTTTGAATATACAATTAATAATATGTGTTAATGAAGAGATAGACGGCTGATAAGAGTTTATAATCTTTTGGTGAATCGGCAAACCAAATCAAAGGAATTATGTGTTTTTGAAAATATGACAATCTTTGGATATGCAATGATAATATCACATAAAATTACGGCATGTATATTATTTATCTACAAGTTACATACTTCCAATGCACAAAAGGATTTTATTTGTGTTACAGTGAATGGGCTCAATCTTCTATCTATCTGATATATGCTTTGTAACATGTAATTCTGAATGGTTTAACCAATTCCAAGATCAGACTTTCTATAATGAGGCATGGTCAAATTTTACTTTTCAAGAGATTATAAGCACAGTTGCATTCTATAAAGCACAAAAAATCAATCATCGAGTGCAAAAAAAAAAAAAAAAAATCATTAATTTTGTGATCAATAATTACCTGGGAATTTTGGCTTCAAGAATGTCTTTTTGACCATATTTTCTCCAGCTATATCCATCCTCAAGCATCTCCTCCAATCCAGCCCCTGGGGGTGCGTTAACTATCACAGTACGAGTCGGCGGAAACGTTTTTCTGCAACATCAAAAATTTTAAAGCAAAGCAAAATTGCCCACCAGATTCTGTGTAAGACTTTCACTATAAGTAGGGTGCGTGAAAAGTCTTGATATACGCTACGCAGCCTTACTATTTTTCCACAGATAGACAGTTTCCAGTTTGTACGTACATGAAAATATATGCACTTATGAAATTTAAGATATACACACACACACATGCACACACCTCTTTATGGAGCCAGCTTTGTGCTCCAGAGGGTCCATGACACTTCCCTCAAAGTCTATGCCTAAAGAAGTTGGGGATTTGATCATGAGTCCTGTCAGCTGCGGATCTAGAGTCGATGATGATGAGCTGTTGAAGTTGAGCATGGGAAGCACTTTCTCATATGAAGACATAATCTTTTGAGCTAACATTTCTCGAGCTTGATCATCTGAGGAGAAAGATGAAGGTGTGTTGAGCTGAACTTTAAGCAGCTCTGCTAGCTCCCTCCTTTGTCTTAACTCATTTATCAAATTTTTGTGCGCCCATTCTTTCAGCCTTCTAGTATGATGCCGGCGCCAGGCTAATTGTATGACCCGAGCTGCCTGATTCATCATATCAACATATTCAATATTCAGGTCATCAACCACAAGAATAATAAAAAAACCAAAAAATTGTAATTATATATATATTTTTTTAATTATACCAAATCGGACCGAACCGTGCCCAACCCCAGAGCAAATAGTGATTGTTCTTGGGGATTAGTAACTGAATCTTGCGTTACAATTTTAAGGTCTTTTTTGAGATTCAAGAATGCTTGTTCTCGCGTTTGCAGCTTCTGGTAAAAATTGTGCTGCTGGGGCTCAATGGTAGTGTTTGTTTCTTGAGTACAAGTGTGGTATCCTCTATAGGTTATTTCAAAAATCATGGGATCTTCATCTGATCTTTGCACTTGTTTTGTAGCCAAGCAGCCTTTGTCATATCGATGAGTGCACCTGTAGTAGCCCCTATTACAAAGAAAATCAAAGAAAGTTAAGAACAATATTAAAATAAATTTGAATTCGAAATAGATATAAAATTTTATGTTGAAATTTATGAATTTAGCTCAATCCAAAAGTTAGCTGCACTCGAGCTCCCTCGATACTCTATTGTATTGAATTTTTGTCTTTTTATGTCCAAAATGTGTTGGACTTACCCGAAGATCAAGTAATTTAATTATGAGTGTTACATATTTTAAGATCCGTTACAGATTGTAATAACCTAATTAGTGTGTCTTAATTAGTGTATATTCCTAATTAGGACACTTTCCCTATTAGCATTTAGTTTCCTTATTAGCATATAACCTATGTATATAAATATATAACCTATAGCAATTGAATAAATGAATTTTTTCCCATTATCTTTTACATGGTATCAGAGCTTTTGTAGAAGGGATTGTAGTCTTGGAACAAAGCTTCCAATTTGGGTTGTCCGCATTTTTGGCAGATTAGGGTTTAGGGTTTCATCCCCTTTTTGGTTTGGCCACCATCTCAGGAGAGTCATCTATAGCCACCGCCTGCATAGGGAGGAGAGCCACCACCAGTTCGGCCTTTCCGTGCTTGATCGAGGTCATACCCTCTCAGTTTTGTTGCTCACACACATCAAGTTCTGTTGCTCATTGTTATTCTTCTTTTTGTCGATCTGCAGCCTCTGGTTTCTTTTTTTTTTGCTTGATCTATTATTTCAGTTTAAGATAATTATTACTGGAAGCGATAGTGTGGGAATCTCATCTCTGAAGTCTTTTCTTCATACTCATTTTCACACTAAGGACTTAGGGGTGCTGAAGTATTTCTTGGGTGTTGAAGTTACAAGGAGCAAAAAAGGCATTTTCCTTTCTCAGAGGAAGTATGTGTTTGACTTATTGACTGAAACGGGAAAATTGGGGGCAAAGCCATCAAGTACTCTGATGATTCCCGATGTGCAACTTACACCATATCGTAGCCAGATGCCTCATGATGTGCTACGTACAAAGGAGGATGAATTATTTGAAGAGTCGGAGAAGTATAGGCGATTGGTTGGGAAGTTGAATTATCTTATTGTGACTCGTCCTGATATTCCGTATTCAGTTAGTATTGAGAGTCAATTTATGTCGTCACCAACAGTTCATCGCTAGATAGCTTTAGAACAAATTTTTTTGTTACTTGAAAGGGGCTCCTGGACGTGGTATTTTATATACGAATCATGGACACACTCATATTGAGTGCTTCTCAAATGCCGATTGGGCAGGTTCAAGGATAGACAAAAGATCTACATCAGGCTATTGTGTCTTTGTTGGAGGGAATTTGGTTGCATGGAAGAGTAAGAAGCAGAACGTTGTATCACGTTCGAGTGCTAAATCAGAATATCGAGTTATGGCACACTCTGTATGTGAGATTATGTGGATCTATCAACTCTTAACTGAGGTGGGTCTCAAGGTTACAATGCCAGCTAAGTTGTGGTGTGATAACCAAACTGCCCTCCATATTGCATTGAATCCTGTATTTCATGAGCGAACTAAGCATATTGAGATCGACTGCCATTTTGTTCATGAGAAAATACAACAAGGTTTGATTTCCACGAGATACGTGAAGACTGGAGAACAATTAGGACATCTTCTCACTAAAGCTTTAAGAGGGCCCAGGTTGATTATCTTTGTAACAAGCTGGGCATGATTAACATTTATGCTTCAGCTTGAGGGGGAGTGTTACAGATTGTAAGATCCGTTACAGATTGTAATAACCTAATTAGTGTGTCCTAATTAGTGTAGATTCCTAATTAGGACACTTTCCCTATTAGCATGTAGTTTCCTTATTAACATATAACCTATGTATATAAATATGTAACCTATAGCAATTGAATAAATGAATTGTTTCCCATTATCTTTTACAAGGAGAAACATGGAGCTGCAAGCCTTATATGCAATTCGAGTACTATTTTTATGTTTTTGTTCTTATTGCTCTTCTTATTGTGACTAATATTATTCTTATCATTATGACTTAAATATTTTATATATTCTATAAAGTTAGGGATATTATAAATCATATAAGCACAGTTGGATTCTATAAAGCACAACAAATCATCAAGTGCAAAAAAATCATTAATTTTGTAATCAATATTAACCTGGGATAATTGGCTCCAAGAATGTCTTTTTGACCATATTTTCTCCAGCTATATCCATCATCAAAGGGCCCCTCCAATCCAGCCTCTTCGGCTGGGGTAGCTCTCACATTACTAGTCCACTTCAGC
>SKCR01002974.1:0-17112 GCA_019454045.1 Zanthoxylum bungeanum | reverse complement strand
CAAGAAATCTCCCCCACTGGAAAAAATAAAAATTTACTTAAATCAAAGAAAGTGTCTGGCATTATTTGATCAATCCGATAGATGGTCACATGTGGATTAATCTGAATCCTCAGTGTACTATGAACTCATGCATGGCAGGCCATGTCCTTTGATTTACAAATGTGAGGTTGGTGTAGAAATCCCGACCAATAATATGTATTTTGGGGACATAGTTTGGTGTGTAGCTGGAGACATTTTACATAGATATGGAATTCACTCATTCTTGCGAGAAGTATATGAGTATCTTCCATGAGGGTCTATTCAGTACTTGAACAATTAGAGAGCTCAAGTCTTTCTATTACGTATAGAAAGATTAATATTCATAAAAGTTATGAGTAAATCATTCATTAGAGAATCAATGGTATGCATATATTTTGACATGGCTCTAATTATGAGATACTAGTGAAATGTCAATTTGTGTGTAATGACTATATCGATGGACGCTGATATAGTTCGGCTTATTGTATTTATCTACGACAACGAGAGTTAAACTTTGGGTTTTAAGTGGAATAACCCGAAGATAATAATTTGAAATATTTAATTAAAGAGTTTCGATATTATTCGAGCTCGCAACTGTAGGTCCATTTGGTCCTCATGCTAGCTCAATATACTGTAGTAAATTATATATAATTGGATGGTCCAATTATAAGGTCACATATATGATTAATATGATTACTTTTAATATAAGATTTTTTTATTTCGTATAAATGAATATAAGATAATCATTTAATTTAAAATATTAAATTTATTAAATTATATTTTACATATAAGTTAATAAGTTCTATTTTTGAAGTAAATGAATTTAAAATGGTGATTTTAAATTCATCATTTAAAAAAAATGGAAGTTACAATATTTTATTTTGGCAAGTTGATATGTCTCAATGAAGACATTAACAAAAAATATTTTTGGTAGAAAAATTGGCCTATGGCCGAAAAATACAAAGATGACGGCAAGGGTGTTGTTTATTTTTATAGATAACGTAAACCCTAGATAGAAATAGGAAAAGTTTTTTCTATTTACCCTAATATATTTTCTCCAAACTCTAGCCACCTTATTTGTTTTCTAAAGTTCTCTCAAAAGTTGAAAGGAAAAGAAAAACAAAAAGGATTGAGTGTGACAATTTGATTTCTCTAAAGAGTTTAGAGATTTAAGTGATGAGTGAAGCCAACACTTCATTTTGTTGGTAAGGAGTCACATCATGGAAGATCAATTGGTATTGACGCGATAACTTTTCCTCTTCTTCTTGAACCATTCAGCAGTGAGCAGAAAAATCTTCTCACTGCTGCCACTTCACATACCTTGTTAGTGTTCTGTTTCATTGCTTTTTTTCACAGAAATTTTTGGGAAGACAAATGACTATTTTGTAGATGTTCTAGGACTATTTTGGAGTCATTATTTATCCAAAACAGTGGCAGAAAAATCTGTGAACAACCAACACAAAACAGTTAGCTATGCGAGCATAAATGGTGTTTTCGGTGTGCAAAACAGTCCAGTTTTTGGACTGCTATTTGGAGGTTGTTCGAGGCTGGAAAAATCATAAAAATAGAAGCAAAACAAGTCCAAAGAAGCTGGACAGCTTCGGCTGAGAATGGGCAAAGGTAGAAAAAATTTCAAGGTCGATCCTGGTGTCTAACATGCTCCTACCATAAAGGAAATCGTTTCTTACAATTGGCATCTAGAGCGAGGTTGAAAAGTTTATTTATTTATACGTGATATACACATTTTTTCATGTTGTGTGAGTAGGCAAAAATTTTATGTTCATGTGATGAATATTTTTTTTAAGTTTATATGATGAATGTATCGCATTGATTGTAAATTTTTCCGGCTCTTATTTTTAAGTTATTTTATTTTTGGGGAATGTAAGGCCGTAAGGTAATTTTTCAAAGTGTTTTATATAAGTTTTATGTAATTTTTCAGTTGTATCAACTTTTACGTAAATTGGAGAGTCGATGTCGTCAACTACTTCATAAAGAGTTTTTCCCAATCCATGGAGCAAGATTTGAAAATCAATGGATGCCTTGGTAAATTCCATACTTATTAGATTAGTATAGGAAAAATAAGAGTCCAGTCAATGCATTATGTTAAATTCGAAATGTTTGAATAACATGTCATCTAGCTTAGGGTGCCTACTGCGCCATGGTTCCGATTCGGAACCAAAACCGAACCGGTGGGAACCGGACGGTTTCGATTCCAACCGGTTCCAGTTCTAGTTCCATAATCGAAATCGAAATCGGAACCAGATTTGTTCGGTTAGGGTTCACCCCTAGCCGAACTGAACGGAATCATACAGTTCCAATATCTCAAACTGGAACCGTTCGGTCATTTCTATGGTTCCAACAGGAACCATTCAGTTCTGGTTGTAACCGTTCACTGCCCTAAAAACAAAAAAAAAAAAATTTTTAAGGGGAATTACTAAATTACCCTTAATAATATTAATAAAACGACTAGTTTTATGGGCATTTTAGGTATCAAAAACATAATCCAAAAATGATAAATAGGGGTCATTCTTCATTTTTTTTAACACACCAATTCTAAATTCTCTCAATTTCTATAATTTTCTCATTCTCAATTCTCTCATCTTCAATTTCTCATTCTCATTTCTCAATTATCTCATTATTCAATATTTTAAAAAAAATTACAAGCTCATCTGAGAACTTAATGTCCAATGTGCCAAGCCAATAGAGCAGCCAAAATATCGGTACACAGAGAAGAGAAGTTAAGGCTTGATCCTCCGATATTTTCAAAATTCATTTTCATTTAGTCGAGACTTAAAATGAAGGTCCAAGAGCAATATGCAACTATTGTGGTGTATCTTACAAATTTACTGGCGGCTATGGCAATATGAACAAGCACTTGGATAGACATTATATCATTGAAATTAGACTTGATATAACGCAAACTCAAATGGACAGGTACGCATGATCTAGCAGAGGTACGAGTTCTTTAGATTTATTTAAATATTCTGATGCTAAAAATAGAGAAGCATTTGCTAAGTTTACTTATATGACACATATTTCTTTAAGTTTTGGTGAAAAATTACTTTTACAAATTACGTTCGAAATGCTTTAAAGCATCTTGCTTGTAGAATGACTAGAAAACAATAAAATATCAAAATGTCTTATTTCTATTTGTTTTGATATTTGGAGTGACCATGGGCAAAGACACTCATATATGGGTGTAAATTATCATTGGATTGATGCATCATGGAACATGCAAAAACTACTAATTACATTTAGAGTTTTTGGTGAGCAACATATTGCACAAAATATTTATAGAAAGATTAAAGTAATTTTTTATGAATATGGTATATTAGGTAAAATTTTAATAATTGGTTTTGACAATGTATCTACAATTACTATATTAATTAGAGATTTAAAAGAAATATACCAATCAAATTTGGGGGTTGTAGGCACTGTATTTTTGCATGTAAGTCCCGATGATGAGCCTCGAATGGAGGCCTATCACTCAGCCCTCACCTCTCTCGGCTAACCTCACCCTAGCAAATCAGCAAGCCACACACTCTATACTTACACGTGAAGCCACACTCATAAACATAGCAGCCTCCACCGACCAAATACTCAAGCCAACTCACTTTCATGGCCTTCACTTCAATAAACACACAAATGATGAAACCCTAGCTAGCTCTTCAAAACTGCCGAGCAACCCTAACTCCACTCAAACTGCCGAGCAACCATATCAACACCACTTGCCGAAGACCCATAACCCCTCACGATCACAGCCCTTGGCCATTGTCCTCACTGCTCAAGCTTCATGGCCGAATTCAACAAGCCACGATTAGCCAACTACCCTTCATTTACGCATGAACTAGCTGATCACGCCACACCATGTTTATTACAGCCCTTCACCACTTCAACAAAAAGCTCATATAAGCAAAAATCGACAGCCAGTACCCCTGCGCATAAACCCCTTGCTTTCAACCCATGCACACACTCAATGCACCTGAACACGTAGTCATGGCCATGCACACGTAGACAATTAACACAGAGCCACAACCAGCCACCTAGCCTTCACTGCTAGTTCAAGCCCCCCCACTGCCTTAGCAACAAGCCAAATCCATCAACGCCCCCCTCAGTTCACGCCATTACCCCTTCAAATACCCCATTTGCTTCACAGCCTTCTGTTGTGATATTTTTATATCGTACCGCAAGTATACGGTGTCAAGTTTTAGTATAAATATGAGTTAAGAGTGTCGAACCCACATGGATTGCGTTAACTCGCACTAAGTACTACAATTGATAATCCTAACTTTATTTAGAAAATAAATGATAAAGATTTTAATAAATAAATAAAATATAAAAAATAATAAAATAGGAGGAACTAATACGATAGAGACTCTGGATCCTGATTTCACCTAACTGCCACCTGTATTTGTTATGCCAATTACCATTGTTCGGTTATATTATTTATAAGTCAAGATCCTAAAATATTCACTCCCTCTCTCGAGTGCCGAGTGAAAATATTATCAACTATAGATTTCGATATCTCTATAAAAATCCAATAGTTAATAACTCATTACGATTTATGATTCTATGTTAACGACTTCAAAGGACTACAGATTCTCTCGAACTCTATAAAATCCTAGGTTATATTCTCTAGATCTATTCAAAATCCCCTCTCTCGAGTGATAGATTCTAAACATTCATCATCTTCAATTGTGGCCAGCAAATATAAAGCGTTAAGCATAGAGATAATATAAATAAACTTTCAGAGAATTATTATGAGATTTAATTGGTACTTAATACATAGTTTCAGGCAATAGGATACATCAAACCCTAGAATAAGAATATTAGCTCATGGCTATTTCAAAACAAGATAACAATCTTGTGGAATACATCACAATAATAATGAGAATCTAAGGAGAAGAAAATAGAAGAATGGAACCCGGGACAGATTCCTTGTAATATCTGAAGTTGACGCCTTCTACTTTATTCTCAGATCTCCAATTCCCCTCTTGAATATTTGATGTCTCCTGTTGTTTCTCTCTAGGGTTTTCTTCCTCCCCTCTATGCTGTGTAATGAGTCTTATTTATAATCTTTCAGTTTCCCAGTCACGCTCCAACTCTATCTCCTCGCGTGACTTCTTTCAATTTTCTTTCCAACTGGCGCCGCGGCGCCATATGCTCTGGATTTAGTATGCAAACTTGGCGCCGCGGCGCTAGTCTTCTTTTCAGATCCTTGAAGGAAGGCGCCGTGGCGCCTTATTGAGACACAGGTTAGGCGCCGCGGCGCTTTTGCTACGGTTACTTCTCTCGGCGCCGCGGCGCCTAACTCACTGGAAATTGTATGGCTTTCTGGCGCCATGGCGCCAGGTCTTCTTGTATGCCGAATCTCAGTTCTGACCATTTTTGTGCTTGCATCCAATTATTCCCGAAAAGAAGCTGAATTTTCCTGTTCCTGTTTCCTGTAATCACAACACTAAACAACTCCAAAAGCAACATTAAATAATACGGAATCTAACAAAATGATAAGCTGAAGGTACCGAATTGGTGTGTAAATTCCACACTTATCACCTTCACTGCCCTTAATCCCACCTTGAAGATTAGCCAATATCCACGCAAATATCCCTGGAGTTAGCTCTTTTGTTCACGCCAAATACCACTGAAGTTAGCCACCTTCCACGCTTAGCCATCTGCCCATGCATGCGTGAAACCGTGACCCTAAAACAGCCCCCATGCAAAAATAATAAACTCCCATAACTGCCCATATCATTCACGCTAATCAGCCCCCTAACTTCACGCACAAAGCCCTTCAAACAACAAGCCATCCAACTGAAAACAACAACCCCAACCGAGATAAAATAGCGATAAAAATTGAGATTAAAACAGTCCGAAAATAGCCCGAAAACTTGAGTGGAAACAGTGAAAACAGTAGAAACAGCGGACCCGTGAAAACCACAGAAATAGTGGACCAGTAAAAATAGTGGAACGATCACCCTTCTGGCACCGTGAAACGCACTCCCGGAAAGCGACTAAAAGGTTAGACCTGAGGGCACCCCTTTTGTTTATTATCCTTTATTTAGTTATTTTATTGTTTTATTTCGCATGAGTATTATGGATTGATGTATGATCTGATTTTCGGGTGAACGGAATATGTGTCCTCTCTTATGGTATATCGGATGGAAACCCGGACGTAAATTCCGTAGCCGAATCCGAATGGACGGTATTGCGGTTTGCACTCGGGATATAATGCCCAGTACCACTCGAGAGACACACATATTTCATTTCACCCAACCTTGTATTCGAGCATGATTAGGCCCAATATGTTATTTATTACTTAAGCTTGATTAGGTCGTCACTATGTTATTTCTTTATGTATATTATAGTTATTTACTTCGCAATAGGAGTTTTATCTACTGCTTAGGTTTTTGTTTAGTTTTCATGTTTGATAATGTAACATGTTCGTTGTGTGATATTATATGTTTACCTTTATGAACATGAATTAGATCTAGGTTAATCTCAGACATGTATGTTGTGTAGACTTGGTTAAATTATTGCACGAATCCGTTCATTACAAGTGGCATAAGTAAGGGATCATTCCGAACCCAACGGTTTGAGGTCTTCCCTTGCGAGGGGTGAGTGCGGCCTTAAATCATTTTTCCCGATTCACACCGGGTGGCGACTCCATTTTATTTCTCCGGTTTAGTCCCCCGCGGGCTACTCCGTACTCCCAACTGGGCCGCGAGCCCGGAACAACGTCGTCCATTTCTGTGTCCTACAGTCTGGCGACTCCCTTGGGGATAAAGAATCGGCCCCGAAATAATGTCTTGTAATGTTTGTGATTTGTGCCTTAATTAACCATGTCTACTGTGGGTTAGAGAGTTTAATCAAAGGTATTAAGGCTAGGTGATGGTTTGGTGTCTTCCTTCACTCACTACATTTCTATAAGGAAATGCTGTGAAGGCACCTAGATAATCATTCACCCGTAGCTCATTGTGATAGACTAATTTGGAGGACTCGTTGTTTATTCCTGACACCAAGCGATAAGAGCCTAAGAGGCTTGTGTACTTAAGTGAGCCTCGCTCCACCCTCCCTCTGGGGAATCTACAACGGGAAATTCATTCGACAGTTAGTCACACACCATAACTCGTTGGCACGTACCGAAAGGTATAAAAAAGGTACGCTCACTTGGTCGCTTGAACCCTTGAGTGGGGAGTCCTAGTTGTGGGCAATCCTTCGTCAGCGAGAGTCTTTGTCTACACTTTCATAAATCCACGCATGAACCTTAGTTATATGACCAGTAGAAGTTGTTTTTGTATGTTTATGTTTTGGATCATTGTCATTTGGATTCGGTTGGACTTTTTTCCAAAAGATGTGAACTTGTTGGGCCATTTAAACTGGGACGAGTTCACTCCTTCGACAGTTAGCCCAAAAGCTTCTAAAATGATGATAGGCCAATTTGTGTGAAAATTTTAACGAGTTGATATATTCCTTGTATCGCATACATCTCATGCATCTCATGCATACATGCATCATGTTAACCCTTTTGTCTTGAAAACCATCCTAGATACCCGTTGGGTTAGAAAAGACCGAGCAGTCATCAAGGGAATTGGTGGAAGACCTAATCCAACGGGATAGGAAACCCATTCATGCATGCATGCATACACGTGACGTATTCTGCATTCCTTTTTGTGTTTTGTGTTTGTTCTGTGTTTGCAGGTTCCAAACAAAAGAGAAGAACCAGCAGGAGAAAACTATAAGCAGACCCAGGGGGCGATCAGAGACATGCGTAGGCACATGGCGCCAAGGAGCACGATGCGGATCATCTAACCCGCCAGAAACAGGGAGTACCTCTACACTCGCATACGTGCACATCATATGCACACGTCTTCATTTGTTGTTTTGTCTTGTGTTCGCAGGTTTCGAAGACAGAAAAGAGAAAGCGGCAAAGACAAGCCAAATAGAAACAGCAAAAGCACAGTATCAGATTGGGGTAGTAATCTGAGGGTTGAGGCCCATTGAGTTTGAGTTTCGGGTATGGATCTCAGGGGGTGAAGCCCATGTTGTCGGCAGCAGAGAGGAAGTATTCCTTTGAGGGAGTGAGTGTGAAAGAAAAAAAAAATCTTTGGTAGTTAGACATATGTCCGGTGATGACATCGTGTGCTGTCGGGAGAAGCCTTAGAAACGAGAAGTGCGAGACGCGCTCTTATCTGGTATTCTGAATGGATTGATCTCAGTTAGACTCATGAAACACTTGATAAAGGTATCTCAACAGAAGAAGCCTGAGCGGTTGACGAGATGACTAGTTGAAGAGATGGTAGATCGGTGGATGACTGTTTTCCTAGATGTCCACCTTGATTTTTTTATTCTACGATATATAATATGGTCAGAAATAAAAGAAAAGTCTCTACAAAAAAAAAAGACCACCTATAACCGATAAGCGTGAAGCTACCCATGGGCGAGTATTAAGACCACCATGAGGAGAAATGCTACCTTAAAGGGTAGGTGCGTCAGAAAAAAGAAAGAAAAAAAGAAAAAGAGAAAAGACAAGAAAAATAAAAGGTTCCGAATGAAAAGGGAGAGACGATGCAGTAAAAGAAGACCATATCATGTTGAGTATGCCGAAGTAATCACAGAATGTGATCAAGACATCCAAGTTGGTTAGACCCACTGGTCCGATTCTCCGATGCGAAATCATCAAGTTGGCCGACTTAAGGAATAAGCTACGAAAGAACCTTAGCACACACACACTGGGAGTCTAGTTCAGATCACCCATTCAGAAGATTGGATTTGAGTATGTCGAGTACTTCGAAGGTTCTTTGGTTTTGACGTAAAGCATCCGTTGAGGACAAAAATATGTTTAGCTATCAAGATTATCTCGGAGAGAAGCACTACAATGTGTTGAAAGAGAGTATCAGCATCATTAATAGACTTGCCGGGTATGGCACTATAGGGGCGAGGCCCGCATTGGTTCAGCATCAGTTTCTGCCGTGTATGGCATTCTGGGGGCGAGGCCCACATTTGTTCAGTATCAGTTTCTGCCGTGTATGGCATGGGGGGGCGAAACCCACATCACTATCAGTCTTTTCCGGGTACGGCATTCTGAGGGCGAGGCACACATCACTATCAGTCTTTGCCGGGTACGGCACTCTGGGGCGAGGCCCATGTCATTATCAGTCTTTGACGGGTATGGCATTCTGGGACGAGGCCCACATCGTCAGCAGCATCCTTGCTGAGTATGGTAATCTGGGGGCGAGGGCCACATCACTATCAGTCTTTGTCGGGTACGGCATTCTAAGGGCGAGGCCCACGTCACTATCAGTCTTCGTCGGGTACGGCATTTTGAGGGTGAGGCGCACATCACTATCAGTCTTTGCCGGGTACGGCACTCTGGGGCGAGGCCCACGTCATTATCAGTCTTTGCCGGGTATGGCACTCTGCGGGTTGAGGCCCACATCACTATCAGTCTTTATCGGGTATGGCACTCTGGGGGCGAGGCCTATATCACTATCAGTCTTCGTCAGGTACGGTAATTTGGGGGCGAGGCCCACATCATCAGTAGCATCATTGCCGAGTATGGCAATCTGGGGGTGAGGCCCACATCATTATCAGTCTTTGCCGGGTATGGCACTCTGTGGGTTGAGGCCCACATCACTATCAGTCTTTACCAAGTATGGCACTCTGGGGGCAAGGCCCACTTCATTATCAGTCTTTGCCGGGTATGGCACTCTGCGGGTTGAGGCCCACATCACTATCAGTCTTTACCGGGTATGGCACTCTGGGGGCGAGGCCCACATCACTATCAGTCTTTACCGGGTATGGCACTCTGGGGCGAGGCCCACATCATTATCAGTCTTTGCCAGGTATGGCACTCTGCGGGTTGAGGCCCACATCATTATCAGTCTTTTCCAGGTATAGCACTCCGGGTATGGAGACACATCAGCTACAACATCAGTTTTCAGGATGAGTCCCAGGGTCGAGGCCCACATCAGCTACAATATCAGTTTCGGGGATGAGTCCCAAGGCCGAGGCCCATATCAGCTTCAGCATCAGTTTTCATAGATGAGTCACAGGGTCGAGGCCCACATCAGCTTCAGTATCAGTTTTTGGGGGTGAGTCCCAAGGTCGAGGCCCACTTTAGTATCAGTTTGGGGCGAGGCCCACATCAGTATTAGTCTGGGGGCGAGGCCCATATCAATATCAGTTAGGGCGAGGCCCATATCAGTATCAGTCGGGGGCGAGGCCCATATCAGTATCAGTTTTGGGTCGAGGCCCACATCAGTATCAGTTTGGGTCGAGGCCCATATCAGTATCAGTTGGGGCGAGACCCATATCAGTATCAGTTTTGGCGAGGCCCATATCAGTATCAGTCTAGGGGCGAGGCCCATATCAGTATCAGTCTGGGGGCAAGGCCCACATCAGCATCAATCTGGGGGCGAGGCCCACATTAGTATCAGTTTGGGGCGAGGCCCACATCAGTATTAGTCTGGGGGCGAGGCCCATATCAGTATCAGTTTGGGCGAGGCCCATATCAGTATCAGTTTGGGGCGAGGCCCACATCAGTATTAGTCTGGTGGCGAAGTCCATATCAGTATCAGTTGGGGCGAGGCCAATATCAGTATCAGTCGGGGGCGAGGCCCACATCAGTATCAGTTTGGGGCGAGGCCCATATCAGTATCAGTGTGGGGCGAGGCCCATATCAGTATCAGTTTGAGGCGAGGCCCATATCAGTATAAGTTTGGGCCAAGGCCCACATCGGTATCGGTTTGGGGGCGAGGCCCACATCAGCATCATGCATCCATGCATACATGCATAGATATCACATACATACAATTTTTATTTTTTTCGCAGAATTGTAGCGGTAAAGACCATCTCATCAAGTAACGATTCAAAAATGAGCCACCTCTCATCAAGTAATAGATGCCAAAAATGGCGCTCCAAAATGGAGCACACACAACAGATGTCGAAAATAGCGCTCCAAAATGGAGCACACACAACAGATGCCGAAAATGGCGCTCGAAAATGGAGCACACACACAACAGATGCCGAAAATGGCGCTCCAAAATGGAGCACACACAACAGATGCCGAAAATGGCGCTCCAAAATGGAGCACACACACAACAGATGCCGGAAATGGCGCTCCAAAATGGAGCACACACAACAGATGCCGGAAATGGCGCTCCAAAATGGAGCACACACAACAGATGCCGAAAATTGATGCCGAAAATGGTGCTCCAAAATGGAGCACACACAACAGATGCTGGAAATGGCGCTCCAAAATGGAGCACACACAACAAATGCCGAAAATGGCGCTCCAAAATGGAGCACACACACAACAGATGCCGGAAATGGCGCTCCAAAATGGAGCACACACACAACAGATGCCGGAAAATAGCGTTCCAAAATGGAGCACACACACAACAGATGCCGAAATGGCACTCCAAAATGGAGCACAGGCCGAAAATGGCACAACCAGACAACTCAACTCAACACAGCAGGCAAACCATGTGGCAGCTGGAGAGCCAGGTAAGTAAAAATGCATTGCACGTATTTTGATAGGATTGTCATTGTCACACACTACACAAGTCCCATCAAAGTGGGGGTGACTGTAGGCACTGTATTTTTGCATGTAAGTCCCGATGATGAGCCTCGAATGGAGGCACTACCTTTTTTAGTTGCGGAAGTTGCGGAAAGCGGTCGTCGGAAGGGAAAGGTCAAGAATTGATATTTTTGTTGGAAGTGGTTCACTCGTTCAAGTTTCAGGTTCGCTCGTTCGGTCTCAGTTTTAAAATTATCCTCGCCCACATACCCATACCTACACCATGCGCTTGTAATAATACCCATGAACCCATCCCCATGTGAATCATCTCCAATCAAACACAACTTATACCCTCACTCATGCAACCACTACCCATGAAAAAACCCATACCATTCATGCATCTCACAATAAACAAATACTAGGCAACCATACACCAAACAACAAACCACCAAAACACAAAAAACCTTAGCCTATGCCCATCAACCCACGTGCAACCACTACCCATGATAAAACAAATAACACCCACTAGCCTCACCAAAATACAAAAAACCCTAACAAAGCCACATATGCCCACGTGAACCAACCCATGCAAACAAAGACTAGAAAACAAACAAAATACAAAACCCTTAACCACCCATGACTACCATAACTTCACCGATGGCCGTCTCTCTCTCAATTTGAAGAACAAATAAAAGAGCCACATACACTACAACCAAGGGGAGACGACGCACCATTATCCCATGACGCCACTCTTGATCACGTACCCCTTCTCCACTCAAACTAACTCAACTCCTTCACATATGTAACCCTCTGGATGTCTCTCTCCTTTTTCGACACAGCCGCACCATCACTCATTTTCTCTCTAATCTCACAAACCAAAGACCACAAATCATCCATCAAACCCCTCTCGAAAATCAGCAAAACACAAAAACAATAAGGGAATTCATTGCCAACCTCTAGCCTCCACTGCCTCACCTTCACGCATTTCACAAAGAAGAACCCTAATAGCCTATCTCCCTTCTCTCACTGAGAAACCTATCGGCCACGGTCACCAGGCTACAAGTCGAATCATCTCTAAATAGCCACGTAGGAACATTCAACCCAGCCATCATCACATCTGCCGAGCAGCACCTGCACGTCATACCCTAGCAGCCGTCACGACCATCTCTCACGTCCAGCGCACAAACCAAATAACAAACCCTAAAGGCCCCTCGCCAAAACCACACATAATACAAGCGCTATACAGCCTCATAAGCCATGTATCTCACTCACTAATCCCAGCTGATCACGCCCTTAGTACTTCACAACTCTGTTCGCCTATCACTCAGCCCTCACCTCTCTCGGCTAACCTCACCCTAGCAAATCAGCAAGCCACACACTCTATACTTACACGTGAAGCCACACTCATAAACATAGCAGCCTCCACCGACCAAATACTCAAGCCAACTCACTTTCATGGCCTTCACTTCAATAAACACACAAATGATGAACCCTAGCTAGCTCTTCAAAACTGCCGAGCAACCATAACTCCACTCAAACTGCCGAGTAACCATATCAATACCACTTGCCGAAGACCCCTAACCCCTCACGATCACAGCCCCTGGCCATTGCCCTCACTGCTCAAGCTTCACGGCCGAATTTAATAAGCCACGATTAGCCAACTACCCTTCCTTTACACATGAAC
This sequence comes from Zanthoxylum bungeanum, assembly GCA_019454045.1. Classification (NCBI taxonomy): domain Eukaryota; kingdom Viridiplantae; phylum Streptophyta; class Magnoliopsida; order Sapindales; family Rutaceae; genus Zanthoxylum; species Zanthoxylum bungeanum. Next base: position 3,892 of record SKCR01002974.1, on the reverse strand, counting down.
TAGCTGATCACGCCACACCATGTTCATCACAACCCTTCACCAGTTCAACAAAAAGCTCATATAAGCAACAATCGATAGCCAGTACCCCTGCGTATAAACCCCTTGCTTTCAACCTTTGCACACACTCAATACACCTGAACACGTAGTCATGGCCATGCACACGTAGACAATTAACGCAGAGCCACAACCAGCCACCTAGCCTTCACTGCCAGTTCAAGCCCCCCCTCACTGCCTTAGCAACAAGCCAAAGCCATCAATGCCCCCATCAGTTCACGCCATTACCCCTTCAAATACCCAATTTGCTTCACAGCCTTCACTGCCCTTAATCCCACCTTGAAGATTAGCCACTATCCACGCAAATATCCCTGGAGTTAGCTCTTTTTTTCACGCCAAATACCACTGAAGTTAGCCACCTTCCATGCTTAGCCATCTTCCCATGCATGCATGAAACCGTGACCCCTAAAACAGCCCCCATGCAGAAATAATAAACTCATGTAACTGCCCATATCATTCATGCTAATCAGCCCCCCTAAATTCATGCATAAAGCCCTTCAAACAGCAAGCCATCCAATTGAAAACAATAACCCCAACCGAGACAAAACAGCAGCAAAAATTGAGATTAAAACAGTCCGAAAATAGCCTGAAAACTTGAGTGGAAACAGTGGAAAACAGTAGAAACAGTGGACCCGTGAAAACCGCAGAAATAATGGACCAGTAAAAACAGTGGAACGATCACCCTTCTGGCACCGTGAAATGCACTCCCGGAAAGCGACTAAAAGGTTAGACCTGAGGGCACCCCTTTTTGTTTATTATCCTTTATTTAGTTTTTTTATTTTTTTATTTCGCATGAGTATTGTGGATTGATGTATGATGTGATTTTCGGGTGAACGGAATATGTGTCCTCTCTTATGGTATATCAGATGGAAACCCGGACGTAAATTCCGTAGCCGAATCCGAATGGAAGGTATTGCGGTTTGCACTCGGGATACAATGCCCCGTACCACTCGAGAGACACACGTATTTCGTTTCACCAACCTTGTATTCGAGCATGATTAGGCCCAATATGTTATTTATTACGTAAGCATGATTAGGTCGTCACTATGTTATTTCTTTATGTATGTTATAGTTATTTACTTCGCAATAGGAGTTTTATCTACTGCTTAGGTTTTTGTTTAGTTTTCATGTTTGATAATGTAACATGTTCGTTGTGTGATATTATATGTTTACTTTTATGAACATGAATTAGATCTAGGTTAATCTCAGACATGTATGTTGTGTAGACTTGGTTAAATTATTGCACGAATCCGTTCATTACAAGTGGCATAAGTAAGGGACCATTCCAAACCCAATGGTTTGAGGTCTTCCCTTGCGAGGGGTGAGTGCGGCCTTAAATCATTTTTCCCGATTCACACCGGGTGGGGACTCCATTTTATTTCTCCGGTTTAGTCCCCTGCGGGCTACTCCGTACTCCCAATCGGGCCGCGAGCCCGGAACAGCGTCGTCCATTTCTGTGTCCTACATGGGTCGATTTTTCATGTTTGTTGCACAATTTATGTCATTAATTTATGTGTTCAAGATGGTCCAAATTTTTCAGCACCTTATATTGATCTTATTAAGATTGCACTTAATTGTATTTGGTCATATTCTCAAGTTAGGAGAGAATGGACAAAGTTTTGTAAATTAAATGGTGTTAAAGTGGTAAAATTTTCACGAGATTTTCCAACACGTTGGAATTCAACTTATTTTCCTTTTAAGTCAAGCTTTCAAATACAAATATGTATTATGTAGTTTTTTTCCTAACATATCACACTTTTGCCTAGTCAATGAGATATTTGTGAAAAAAATTTAGAACTTTTAAAAGTTTTTAATGATGCCACAAATATTTTTAGCGGAGTTTATTATCCTACAATAATTTATTTCTTGTTGAAAGTTTGAATATTGTTGGTATTCTATCTGAGCATGCTGAAAGTTCTGATCCTAATGATATTGTTTTAATTGAAGCTATTGATGTTATGAAGCGAAAATGGTTGATTTATTTTAAATACATTCCATTACTTTATCTTATTGCCACATGTTTTGATCCTAAATTTGAAATAGAAGGTTTGAATAGTGGCTTTCTAGCTTACTATACATATTTAGGAGTAGCTGATGAAATTAATATTACAAGAAAAATAGATAAAATAAAATTTAATATATTTATTTAATGATTATATTAGTAAATATAACTTCCAATCATTAGGACAATCTAGTAGCGAACCCGTAATACATTCAAGACTTAGCTTATGGTTACTGCAACGAAATAAAAAACATAAGAATAACACGACTAACTATCCGAAATTAGATAATTATTTATCTACCAATTTAAAATTTCCTCTTAAAAGTTTAGTGCGTAAAAATTTTCAAGTACTTGAGTGGTGGAACCGACATCAAAATGTCTATCATGCTTTATCAATTATTGCTCAAGAGATGTCGCAACACATGTTTCTACCGTTGCGATTGAACAAGCCTTCAACTTAGGAGGTAATATTTTACAAGTGAGACGATCTTCATTACATCCAAGCACTTTATAAGCAACAACATGTGTGGATGATTGGACCTGAGCTGATCTGAGGCAACAAGAAGATGCCCCGATGACTTTGAAGACTTGTTCGATAATGCATCTGCAAGTGCCAGCGAAACAGAAGCTGAAGGATCAACATGCACTGATAATGATGATGATTGATGAGTAAATAATTGTAATGGGGAACTATCTTAAAATTATAACGGAACTACATGAGCTTTGATTCCTCTAACCTTTGGAGGATACTTAGGCAACTGAAGTTCTTAAAAAATTAAGTTCAAGCTCTATAATTTTATTTTTAATTTAATATAATCTAAATTCAATTCAAATTCATAATTTTAAATAAGTTTTTTAATCTCAATTTTTTTAAAAAAATTCATTATTAATTTTTTTCTAAAAAAAAATCAAAAAAGAAATGGAACCGAACTAGAACCGTCTGATTCGGTTCCGGTTCTCGGTTCCATAATAGTGTGAAATCAGGAATCGTTCAGTTTTTTTCTGATTTGGAACCGAACCGTTGGTCGGGTCTATATGAGGTAGTTCAAACCATAAAGTAAAGTGTTACTATATGAGTTACTTGATATTCGACTAGTACACCATTGTCAATAATAGTTTACATAACCATAACACATTTGACATTTGAGCATTAGATGCAAGTATATCAGAATGATCTGCCACCTAGATGTAGTGGGAGAGTTGTACGATAACTCAATCATTATCTAGGAGTTGGAGAGACACAAGTTGTTGCATCTGTGATGGTGTAGATGATTCATTGACCTATCGTAGTGCAATGGATGATTCTAATAAAGAGGAATGACTCAAATCCATGAACCTTGAGATGGAGTCGATGTACTCCGACTCAGTTTAGGAACTTTTAGACCAACCTGATATGGTAAAACTCATAGGTTTCAAGTGGATCTACAAAAGAAAGAGAGGAGCAGATGGGAAGGTACAGACCTTCAAGGCTATGCTAGTGGCCAAGGGTTATACCCAGAAAGAGGGAGTCGACTATGAGGAAACTTTCTCGCCAGTAGCCATGCTCAAATCCATTCGCACTCTTCTCTCCATTACCGCGTATTATGACTATGATATTTTGCAGATGGACGTCAAGACTGCATTTTTGAATGGAAATTTTGATGACTATATCTATATGATACGACAAGAGGGGTTCATAGCCCAAGGTCAAGAGCAAAAGTTTTGCAAGCTGCAAAAGTCAATTTATTGACTTAATTAGACATCTCAATCTTGGAACATAAGATTTGTACCACGATCAAGTCTTATAATTTTGAGCAGAACGTTGATGAGCCTTGTGTATACAAGCGCGTCATTGAT